>CAVMGF010000084.1:0-71905 GCA_963680875.1 Bathymodiolus brooksi
TAAACTTCACATGAACCCCCCTAAAAATCTAATAGAAACTAAACTTCACATGAACCCCACTAAAAACCTGATAGAACTTAAATTTTATATGAACCCCACTAAAAACCTGATAGATCCTAAACTTTACATGATCCCCACTAAAAACCTGATAGAACTTAAACTTTACATGAACCCCACTAAAAACATGATAGAACCTAAACTTTACATGAACCCCACTAAAAACCTGATAGAACTTAAACTTTACATGAACCCCACTAAAAACCTGAGAGAATCTAAACTTTACATGAACCCCACTAAAAACATGATTGATCCTAAACTTTACATGAACCCCACTAAAAACCTGATAGAACTTAAACTTTACATGAACCCCACTAAAAACCTGATAGATCCTAAACTTTACATAATCCCACTAAAAACCTGATAGAACTTAAACTTAACATGAACCCCACTAAAAACATGATAGAACCTAAACTTTACATGAACCTCACTAAAAACCTGATAGAACTTAAACTTTACATGAACCCCACTAAAAACCTGATAGAACCTAAACTTTACATGAACCCCACTAAAAACCTGATAGATCCTAAACTTTACATAATCCCCACTAAAAACCTGATAGAACTTAAACTTTACATGAACCCCACTAAAAACCTGATAGAACTTAAACTTTACATGAACCCCATTAAAAACCTGATAGGTCCTAAACCTTACATAATCCCCACTATAAACCTGATAGATCCTAAACTTTACATGCAACACGAACCCCACTAAAAACCTGATAGAACTTAAACTTTACATGAACCCCACTAAAAACCTGAGAGAATCTAAACTTTACATGAACCCCACTAAAAACATGATTGATCCTAAACTTTACATGAACCCCACTAAAAACCTGATAGAACTTAAACTTTACATGAACCCCACTAAAAACCTGATAGAACCTAAACTTTATATGAACCCCACTAAAAACCTGATAGATCCTAAACTTTACACAATCCCCACTAAAAACCTGATAGAACTTAAACTTTACATGAACCCCACTAAAAACCTGATAGATCCTAACTTTACATAATCCCACTAAAAACCTGATAGAACTTAAACTTTACATGAACCCCACTAAAAACCTGATAGAACCTAAACTTCACATGAACCCCCCTAAAAATCTAATAGAAACTAAACTTCACATGAACCCCACTAAAAACCTGATAGAACTTAAATTTTATATGAACCCCACTAAAAACCTGATAGATCCTAAACTTTACATGATCCCCACTAAAAACCTGATAGAACTTAAACTTTACATGAACCCCACTAAAAACATGATAGAACCTAAACTTTACATGAACCCCACTAAAAACCTGATAGAACTTAAACTTTACATGAACCCCACTAAAAACCTGAGAGAATCTAAACTTTACATGAACCCCACTAAAAACATGATTGATCCTAAACTTTACATGAACCCCACTAAAAACCTGATAGAACTTAAACTTTACATGAACCCCACTAAAAACCTGATAGAACCTAAACTTTATATGAACCCCACTAAAAACCTGATAGATCCTAAACTTTACACAATCCCCACTAAAAACCTGATAGAACTTAAACTTTACATGAACCCCACTAAAAACCTGATAGAACTTAAATTTTATATGAACCCCACTAAAAACCTGATAGATCCTAAACTTTACATGATCCCCACTAAAAACCTGATAGAACTTAAACTTTACATGAACCCCACTAAAAACATGATAGAACCTAAACTTTACATGAACCCCACTAAAAACCTGATAGAACTTAAACTTTACATGAACCCCACTAAAAACCTGAGAGAATCTAAACTTTACATGAACCCCACTAAAAACATGATTGATCCTAAACTTTACATGAACCCCACTAAAAACCTTATAGAACTTAAACTTTACATGAACCCCACTAAAAACCTGATAGAACCTAAACTTTATATGAACCCCACTAAAAACCTGATAGATCCTAAACTTTACACAATCCCCACTAAAAACCTGATAGAACTTAAACTTTACATGAACCCCACTAAAAACCTGATAGATCCTAAACTTTACATAATCCCACTAAAAACCTGATAGAACTTAAACTTTACATGAACCCCACTAAAAACATGATAGAACCTAAACTTTACATGAACCTCACTAAAAACCTGATAGAACTTAAACTTTACATGAACCCCACTAAAAACCTGATAGAACCTAAACTTTACATGAACCCCACTAAAAACCTGATAGATCCTAAACTTTACATAATCCCCACTAAAAACCTGATAGAACTTAAACTTTACATGAACCCCACTAAAAACCTGATAGAACTTAAACTTTACATGAACCCCATTAAAAACCTGATAGGTCCTAAACCTTACATAATCCCCACTATAAACCTGATAGATCCTAAACTTTACATGCAACACGAACCCCACTAAAAACCTGATAGAACTTAAACTTTACATGAACCCCACTAAAAACCTGAGAGAATCTAAACTTTACATGAACCCCACTAAAAACATGATTGATCCTAAACTTTACATGAACCCCACTAAAAACCTGATAGAACTTAAACTTTACATGAACCCCACTAAAAACCTGATAGAACCTAAACTTTATATGAACCCCACTAAAAACCTGATAGATCCTAAACTTTACACAATCCCCACTAAAAACCTGATAGAACTTAAACTTTACATGAACCCCACTAAAAACCTGATAGATCCTAACTTTACATAATCCCACTAAAAACCTGATAGAACTTAAACTTTACATGAACCCCACTAAAAACCTGATAGAACCTAAACTTCACATGAACCCCCCTAAAAATCTAATAGAAACTAAACTTCACATGAACCCCACTAAAAACCTGATAGAACTTAAATTTTATATGAACCCCACTAAAAACCTGATAGATCCTAAACTTTACATGATCCCCACTAAAAACCTGATAGAACTTAAACTTTACATGAACCCCACTAAAAACATGATAGAACCTAAACTTTACATGAACCCCACTAAAAACCTGATAGAACTTAAACTTTACATGAACCCCACTAAAAACCTGAGAGAATCTAAACTTTACATGAACCCCACTAAAAACATGATTGATCCTAAACTTTACATGAACCCCACTAAAAACCTGATAGAACTTAAACTTTACATGAACCCCACTAAAAACCTGATAGAACCTAAACTTTATATGAACCCCACTAAAAACCTGATAGATCCTAAACTTTACACAATCCCCACTAAAAACCTGATAGAACTTAAACTTTACATGAACCCCACTAAAAACCTGATAGAACTTAAATTTTATATGAACCCCACTAAAAACCTGATAGATCCTAAACTTTACATGATCCCCACTAAAAACCTGATAGAACTTAAACTTTACATGAACCCCACTAAAAACATGATAGAACCTAAACTTTACATGAACCCCACTAAAAACCTGATAGAACTTAAACTTTACATGAACCCCACTAAAAACCTGAGAGAATCTAAACTTTACATGAACCCCACTAAAAACATGATTGATCCTAAACTTTACATGAACCCCACTAAAAACCTTATAGAACTTAAACTTTACATGAACCCCACTAAAAACCTGATAGAACCTAAACTTTATATGAACCCCACTAAAAACCTGATAGATCCTAAACTTTACACAATCCCCACTAAAAACCTGATAGAACTTAAACTTTACATGAACCCCACTAAAAACCTGATAGATCCTAAACTTTACATAATCCCACTAAAAACCTGATAGAACTTAAACTTTACATGAACCCCACTAAAAACATGATAGAACCTAAACTTTACATGAACCTCACTAAAAACCTGATAGAACTTAAACTTTACATGAACCCCATTAAAAACCTGATAGAACCTAAACTTTACATGAACCCCACTAAAAACCTGATAGAACTTAAACTTTACATGAACCCCACTAAAAACCTGATAGAACCTAAACTTTATATGAACCCCACTAAAAACCTGATAGATCCTAAACTTTACACAATCCCCACTAAAAACCTGATAGAACTTAAACTTTACATGAACCCCACTAAAAACCTGATAGAACTTAAATTTTATATGAACCCCACTAAAAACCTGATAGATCCTAAACTTTACATGATCCCCACTAAAAACCTGATAGAACTTAAACTTTACATGAACCCCACTAAAAACATGATAGAACCTAAACTTTACATGAACCCCACTAAAAACCTGATAGAACTTAAACTTTACATGAACCCCACTAAAAACCTGAGAGAATCTAAACTTTACATGAACCCCACTAAAAACATGATTGATCCTAAACTTTACATGAACCCCACTAAAAACCTGATAGAACTTAAACTTTACATGAACCCCACTAAAAACCTGATAGAACCTAAACTTTATATGAACCCCACTAAAAACCTGATAGATCCTAAACTTTACATAATCCCACTAAAAACCTGATAGAACTTAAACTTTACATGAACCCCACTAAAAACCTGAGAGAATCTAAACTTTACATGAACCCCACTAAAAACCTGATAGATCCTAAACTTTACATGAACCCCACTAAAAACCTGATAGAACTTAAACTTTACATGAACCCCACTAAAAACCTGATAGAACCTAAAGTTTATATGAACCCCACTAAAAACCTGATAGATCCTAAACTTTACACAATCCCCACTAAAAACCTGATAGAACTAAAACTTTACATGAACCCCACTAAAAACCTGATAGAACTTAAATTTTATATGAACCCCACTAAAAACCTGATAGATCCTAAACTTTACATGATCCCCACTAAAAACCTGATAGAACTTAAACTTTACATGAACCCCACTAAAAACATGATAGAACCTAAACTTTACATGAACCCCACTAAAAACCTGATAGAACTTAAACTTTACATGAACCCCACTAAAAACCTGAGAGAATCTAAACTTTACATGAACCCCACTAAAAACATGATTGATCCTAAACTTTACATGAACCCCACTAAAAACCTGATAGAACTTAAACTTTACATGAACCCCACTAAAAACCTGATAGAACCTAAACTTTATATGAACCCCACTAAAAACCTGATAGATCCTAAACTTTACACAATCCCCACTAAAAACCTGATAGAGCTTAAACTTTACATGAACCCCACTAAAAACATGATAGAACCTAAACTTCACATGAACCCCACTAAAAATCTAATAGAAACTAAACTTTACATGAACCCCACTAAAAACCTGATAGAACTTAAATTTTATATGAACCCCACTAAAAACCTGATAGAACCTAAACTTTACATGAACCTCACTAAAAACCTGATAGAACCTAAACTTTACATGAATCTCACTAAAAACCTGATAGAACCTAAACTTTACATGAACCCCACTAAAAACCTAATAGAACTTAAACTTTACATGAATCCCACTAAAAACCTGATAGAACCTAAACTTTACATGAACCTAACTAAAAACCTGATAGATCCTAAACTTTACATGCAACACGAACCCCACTAAAAACCTGATAGAACTTAAACTTTACATGAACCCCACTAAAAACCTGATAGAACCTAAACTTCACATGAACCCCCCTAAAAATCTAATAGAAACTAAACTTCACATGAACCCCACTAAAAACCTGATAGAACTTAAATTTTATATGAACCCCACTAAAAACCTGATAGATCCTAAACTTTACATGATCCCCACTAAAAACCTGATAGAACTTAAACTTTACATGAACCCCACTAAAAACATGATAGAACCTAAACTTTACATGAACCCCACTAAAAACCTGATAGAACTTAAACTTTACATGAACCCCACTAAAAACCTGAGAGAATCTAAACTTTACATGAACCCCACTAAAAACATGATTGATCCTAAACTTTACATGAACCCCACTAAAAACCTGATAGAACTTAAACTTTACATGAACCCCACTAAAAACCTGATAGAACCTAAACTTTATATGAACCCCACTAAAAACCTGATAGATCCTAAACTTTACACAATCCCCACTAAAAACCTGATAGAACTTAAACTTTACATGAACCCCACTAAAAACCTGATAGAACTTAAATTTTATATGAACCCCACTAAAAACCTGATAGAACCTAAACTTCACATGAACCCCCCTAAAAATCTAATAGAAACTAAACTTCACATGAACCCCACTAAAAACCTGATAGAACTTAAATTTTATATGAACCCCACTAAAAACCTGATAGATCCTAAACTTTACATGATCCCCACTAAAAACCTGATAGAACTTAAACTTTACATGAACCCCACTAAAAACATGATAGAACCTAAACTTTACATGAACCCCACTAAAAACCTGATAGAACTTAAACTTTACATGAACCCCACTAAAAACCTGAGAGAATCTAAACTTTACATGAACCCCACTAAAAACATGATTGATCCTAAACTTTACATGAACCCCACTAAAAACCTGATAGAACTTAAACTTTACATGAACCCCACTAAAAACCTGATAGAACCTAAACTTTACATGAACCCCACTAAAAACCTGATAGAACTTAAACTTTACATGAACCCCACTAAAAACCTGATAGAACCTAAACTTTATATGAACCCCACTAAAAACCTGATAGATCCTAAACTTTACACAATCCCCACTAAAAACCTGATAGAACTTAAACTTTACATGAACCCCACTAAAAACCTGATAGAACTTAAATTTTATATGAACCCCACTAAAAACCTGATAGATCCTAAACTTTACATGATCCCCACTAAAAACCTGATAGAACTTAAACTTTACATGAACCCCATTAAAAACCTGATAGGTCCTAAACCTTACATAATCCCCACTATAAACCTGATAGATCCTAAACTTTACATGCAACACGAACCCCACTAAAAACCTGATAGAACTTAAACTTTACATGAACCCCACTAAAAACCTGAGAGAATCTAAACTTTACATGAACCCCACTAAAAACATGATTGATCCTAAACTTTACATGAACCCCACTAAAAACCTGATAGAACTTAAACTTTACATGAACCCCACTAAAAACCTGATAGAACCTAAACTTTATATGAACCCCACTAAAAACCTGATAGATCCTAAACTTTACACAATCCCCACTAAAAACCTGATAGAACTTAAACTTTACATGAACCCCACTAAAAACCTGATAGATCCTAACTTTACATAATCCCACTAAAAACCTGATAGAACTTAAACTTTACATGAACCCCACTAAAAACCTGATAGAACCTAAACTTCACATGAACCCCCCTAAAAATCTAATAGAAACTAAACTTCACGTGAACCCCACTAAAAACCTGATAGAACTTAAATTTTATATGAACCCCACTAAAAACCTGATAGATCCTAAACTTTACATGATCCCCACTAAAAACCTGATAGAACCTAAACTTTACATGAACCTAACTAAAAACCTGATAGATCCTAAACTTTACATGCAACACGAACCCCACTAAAAACCTGATAGAACTTAAACTTTACATGAACCCCACTAAAAACCTGATAGAACCTAAACTTCACATGAACCCCCCTAAAAATCTAATAGAAACTAAACTTCACATGAACCCCACTAAAAACCTGATAGAACTTAAATTTTATATGAACCCCACTAAAAACCTGATAGATCCTAAACTTTACATGATCCCCACTAAAAACCTGATAGAACTTAAACTTTACATGAACCCCACTAAAAACATGATAGAACCTAAACTTTACATGAACCCCACTAAAAACCTGATAGAACTTAAACTTTACATGAACCCCACTAAAAACCTGAGAGAATCTAAACTTTACATGAACCCCACTAAAAACATGATTGATCCTAAACTTTACATGAACCCCACTAAAAACCTGATAGAACTTAAACTTTACATGAACCCCACTAAAAACCTGATAGAACCTAAACTTTATATGAACCCCACTAAAAACCTGATAGATCCTAAACTTTACACAATCCCCACTAAAAACCTGATAGAACTTAAACTTTACATGAACCCCACTAAAAACCTGATAGAACTTAAATTTTATATGAACCCCACTAAAAACCTGATTGATCCTAAACTTTACATGATCCCCACTAAAAACCTGATAGAACTTAAACTTTACATGAGCCCCACTAAAAACATGATAGAACCTAAACTTTACATGAACCCCACTAAAAACCTGATAGAACTTAAACTTTACGTGAACCCCACTAAAAACCTGATAGAATCTAAACTTTACATGAACCCCACTAAAAACATGATTGATCCTAAACTTTACATGAACCCCACTAAAAACCTGATAGAACTTAAACTTTACATGAACCCCACTAAAAACCTGATAGAACCTAAACTTTATATGAACCCCACTAAAAACCTGATAGATCCTAAACTTTACACAATCCCCACTAAAAACCTGATAGAACTTAAACTTTACATGAACCCCACTAAAAACCTGATAGATCCTAAACTTTACATAATCCCACTAAAAACCTGATAGAACTTAAACTTAACATGAACCCCACTAAAAACATGATAGAACCTAAACTTTACATGAACCTCACTAAAAACCTGATAGAACTTAAACTTTACATGAACCCCACTAAAAACCTGATAGAACCTAAACTTTACATGAACCCCACTAAAAACCTGATAGATCCTAAACTTTACATAATCCCCACTAAAAACCTGATAGAACTTAAACTTTACATGAACCCCACTAAAAACCTGATAGAACTTAAACTTTACATGAACCCCATTAAAAACCTGATAGGTCCTAAACCTTACATAATCCCCACTATAAACCTGATAGATCCTAAACTTTACATGCAACACGAACCCCACTAAAAACCTGATAGAACTTAAACTTTACATGAACCCCACTAAAAACCTGAGAGAATCTAAACTTTACATGAACCCCACTAAAAACATGATTGATCCTAAACTTTACATGAACCCCACTAAAAACCTGATAGAACTTAAACTTTACATGAACCCCACTAAAAACCTGATAGAACCTAAACTTTATATGAACCCCACTAAAAACCTGATAGATCCTAAACTTTACACAATCCCCACTAAAAACCTGATAGAACTTAAACTTTACATGAACCCCACTAAAAACCTGATAGATCCTAACTTTACATAATCCCACTAAAAACCTGATAGAACTTAAACTTTACATGAACCCCACTAAAAACCTGATAGAACCTAAACTTCACATGAACCCCCCTAAAAATCTAATAGAAACTAAACTTCACATGAACCCCACTAAAAACCTGATAGAACTTAAATTTTATATGAACCCCACTAAAAACCTGATAGATCCTAAACTTTACATGATCCCCACTAAAAACCTGATAGAACTTAAACTTTACATGAACCCCACTAAAAACATGATAGAACCTAAACTTTACATGAACCCCACTAAAAACCTGATAGAACTTAAACTTTACATGAACCCCACTAAAAACCTGAGAGAATCTAAACTTTACATGAACCCCACTAAAAACATGATTGATCCTAAACTTTACATGAACCCCACTAAAAACCTGATAGAACTTAAACTTTACATGAACCCCACTAAAAACCTGATAGAACTTAAATTTTATATGAACCCCACTAAAAACCTGATAGATCCTAAACTTTACATGATCCCCACTAAAAACCTGATAGAACTTAAACTTTACATGAACCCCACTAAAAACATGATAGAACCTAAACTTTACATGAACCCCACTAAAAACCTGATAGAACTTAAACTTTACATGAACCCCACTAAAAACCTGAGAGAATCTAAACTTTACATGAACCCCACTAAAAACATGATTGATCCTAAACTTTACATGAACCCCACTAAAAACCTTATAGAACTTAAACTTTACATGAACCCCACTAAAAACCTGATAGAACCTAAACTTTATATGAACCCCACTAAAAACCTGATAGATCCTAAACTTTACACAATCCCCACTAAAAACCTGATAGAACTTAAACTTTACATGAACCCCACTAAAAACCTGATAGATCCTAAACTTTACATAATCCCACTAAAAACCTGATAGAACTTAAACTTTACATGAACCCCACTAAAAACATGATAGAACCTAAACTTTACATGAACCTCACTAAAAACCTGATAGAACTTAAACTTTACATGAACCCCACTAAAAACCTGATAGAACCTAAACTTTACATGAACCCCACTAAAAACCTGATAGATCCTAAACTTTACATAATCCCCACTAAAAACCTGATAGAACTTAAACTTTACATGAACCCCACTAAAAACCTGATAGAACTTAAACTTTACATGAACCCCATTAAAAACCTGATAGGTCCTAAACCTTACATAATCCCCACTATAAACCTGATAGATCCTAAACTTTACATGCAACACGAACCCCACTAAAAACCTGATAGAACTTAAACTTTACATGAACCCCACTAAAAACCTGAGAGAATCTAAACTTTACATGAACCCCACTAAAAACATGATTGATCCTAAACTTTACATGAACCCCACTAAAAACCTGATAGAACTTAAACTTTACATGAACCCCACTAAAAACCTGATAGAACCTAAACTTTATATGAACCCCACTAAAAACCTGATAGATCCTAAACTTTACACAATCCCCACTAAAAACCTGATAGAACTTAAACTTTACATGAACCCCACTAAAAACCTGATAGATCCTAACTTTACATAATCCCACTAAAAACCTGATAGAACTTAAACTTTACATGAACCCCACTAAAAACCTGATAGAACCTAAACTTCACATGAACCCCCCTAAAAATCTAATAGAAACTAAACTTCACATGAACCCCACTAAAAACCTGATAGAACTTAAATTTTATATGAACCCCACTAAAAACCTGATAGATCCTAAACTTTACATGATCCCCACTAAAAACCTGATAGAACTTAAACTTTACATGAACCCCACTAAAAACATGATAGAACCTAAACTTTACATGAACCCCACTAAAAACCTGATAGAACTTAAACTTTACATGAACCCCACTAAAAACCTGAGAGAATCTAAACTTTACATGAACCCCACTAAAAACATGATTGATCCTAAACTTTACATGAACCCCACTAAAAACCTGATAGAACTTAAACTTTACATGAACCCCACTAAAAACCTGATAGAACCTAAACTTTATATGAACCCCACTAAAAACCTGATAGATCCTAAACTTTACACAATCCCCACTAAAAACCTGATAGAACTTAAACTTTACATGAACCCCACTAAAAACCTGATAGAACTTAAATTTTATATGAACCCCACTAAAAACCTGATAGATCCTAAACTTTACATGATCCCCACTAAAAACCTGATAGAACTTAAACTTTACATGAACCCCACTAAAAACATGATAGAACCTAAACTTTACATGAACCCCACTAAAAACCTGATAGAACTTAAACTTTACATGAACCCCACTAAAAACCTGAGAGAATCTAAACTTTACATGAACCCCACTAAAAACATGATTGATCCTAAACTTTACATGAACCCCACTAAAAACCTTATAGAACTTAAACTTTACATGAACCCCACTAAAAACCTGATAGAACCTAAACTTTATATGAACCCCACTAAAAACCTGATAGATCCTAAACTTTACACAATCCCCACTAAAAACCTGATAGAACTTAAACTTTACATGAACCCCACTAAAAACCTGATAGATCCTAAACTTTACATAATCCCACTAAAAACCTGATAGAACTTAAACTTTACATGAACCCCACTAAAAACATGATAGAACCTAAACTTTACATGAACCTCACTAAAAACCTGATAGAACTTAAACTTTACATGAACCCCATTAAAAACCTGATAGAACCTAAACTTTACATGAACCCCACTAAAAACCTGATAGAACTTAAACTTTACATGAACCCCACTAAAAACCTGATAGAACCTAAACTTTATATGAACCCCACTAAAAACCTGATAGATCCTAAACTTTACACAATCCCCACTAAAAACCTGATAGAACTTAAACTTTACATGAACCCCACTAAAAACCTGATAGAACTTAAATTTTATATGAACCCCACTAAAAACCTGATAGATCCTAAACTTTACATGATCCCCACTAAAAACCTGATAGAACTTAAACTTTACATGAACCCCACTAAAAACATGATAGAACCTAAACTTTACATGAACCCCACTAAAAACCTGATAGAACTTAAACTTTACATGAACCCCACTAAAAACCTGAGAGAATCTAAACTTTACATGAACCCCACTAAAAACATGATTGATCCTAAACTTTACATGAACCCCACTAAAAACCTGATAGAACTTAAACTTTACATGAACCCCACTAAAAACCTGATAGAACCTAAACTTTATATGAACCCCACTAAAAACCTGATAGATCCTAAACTTTACATAATCCCACTAAAAACCTGATAGAACTTAAACTTTACATGAACCCCACTAAAAACCTGTGAGAATCTAAACTTTACATGAACCCCACTAAAAACCTGATAGATCCTAAACTTTACATGAACCCCACTAAAAACCTGATAGAACTTAAACTTTACATGAACCCCACTAAAAACCTGATAGAACCTAAAGTTTATATGAACCCCACTAAAAACCTGATAGATCCTAAACTTTACACAATCCCCACTAAAAACCTGATAGAACTAAAACTTTACATGAACCCCACTAAAAACCTGATAGAACTTAAATTTTATATGAACCCCACTAAAAACCTGATAGATCCTAAACTTTACATGATCCCCACTAAAAACCTGATAGAACTTAAACTTTACATGAACCCCACTAAAAACATGATAGAACCTAAACTTTACATGAACCCCACTAAAAACCTGATAGAACTTAAACTTTACATGAACCCCACTAAAAACCTGAGAGAATCTAAACTTTACATGAACCCCACTAAAAACATGATTGATCCTAAACTTTACATGAACCCCACTAAAAACCTGATAGAACTTAAACTTTACATGAACCCCACTAAAAACCTGATAGAACCTAAACTTTATATGAACCCCACTAAAAACCTGATAGATCCTAAACTTTACACAATCCCCACTAAAAACCTGATAGAGCTTAAACTTTACATGAACCCCACTAAAAACATGATAGAACCTAAACTTCACATGAACCCCACTAAAAATCTAATAGAAACTAAACTTTACATGAACCCCACTAAAAACCTGATAGAACTTAAATTTTATATGAACCCCACTAAAAACCTGATAGAACCTAAACTTTACATGAACCTCACTAAAAACCTGATAGAACCTAAACTTTACATGAATCTCACTAAAAACCTGATAGAACCTAAACTTTACATGAACCCCACTAAAAACCTAATAGAACTTAAACTTTACATGAATCCCACTAAAAACCTGATAGAACCTAAACTTTACATGAACCTAACTAAAAACCTGATAGATCCTAAACTTTACATGCAACACGAACCCCACTAAAAACCTGATAGAACTTAAACTTTACATGAACCCCACTAAAAACCTGATAGAACCTAAACTTCACATGAACCCCCCTAAAAATCTAATAGAAACTAAACTTCACATGAACCCCACTAAAAACCTGATAGAACTTAAATTTTATATGAACCCCACTAAAAACCTGATAGATCCTAAACTTTACATGATCCCCACTAAAAACCTGATAGAACTTAAACTTTACATGAACCCCACTAAAAACATGATAGAACCTAAACTTTACATGAACCCCACTAAAAACCTGATAGAACTTAAACTTTACATGAACCCCACTAAAAACCTGAGAGAATCTAAACTTTACATGAACCCCACTAAAAACATGATTGATCCTAAACTTTACATGAACCCCACTAAAAACCTGATAGAACTTAAACTTTACATGAACCCCACTAAAAACCTGATAGATCCTAAACTTTACATAATCCCACTAAAAACCTGATAGAACTTAAACTTAACATGAACCCCACTAAAAACATGATAGAACCTAAACTTTACATGAACCTCACTAAAAACCTGATAGAACTTAAACTTTACATGAACCCCACTAAAAACCTGATAGAACCTAAACTTTACATGAACCCCACTAAAAACCTGATAGATCCTAAACTTTACATAATCCCCACTAAAAACCTGATAGAACTTAAACTTTACATGAACCCCACTAAAAACCTGATAGAACTTAAACTTTACATGAACCCCATTAAAAACCTGATAGGTCCTAAACCTTACATAATCCCCACTATAAACCTGATAGATCCTAAACTTTACATGCAACACGAACCCCACTAAAAACCTGATAGAACTTAAACTTTACATGAACCCCACTAAAAACCTGAGAGAATCTAAACTTTACATGAACCCCACTAAAAACATGATTGATCCTAAACTTTACATGAACCCCACTAAAAACCTGATAGAACTTAAACTTTACATGAACCCCACTAAAAACCTGATAGAACCTAAACTTTATATGAACCCCACTAAAAACCTGATAGATCCTAAACTTTACACAATCCCCACTAAAAACCTGATAGAACTTAAACTTTACATGAACCCCACTAAAAACCTGATAGATCCTAACTTTACATAATCCCACTAAAAACCTGATAGAACTTAAACTTTACATGAACCCCACTAAAAACCTGATAGAACCTAAACTTCACATGAACCCCCCTAAAAATCTAATAGAAACTAAACTTCACATGAACCCCACTAAAAACCTGATAGAACTTAAATTTTATATGAACCCCACTAAAAACCTGATAGATCCTAAACTTTACATGATCCCCACTAAAAACCTGATAGAACTTAAACTTTACATGAACCCCACTAAAAACATGATAGAACCTAAACTTTACATGAACCCCACTAAAAACCTGATAGAACTTAAACTTTACATGAACCCCACTAAAAACCTGAGAGAATCTAAACTTTACATGAACCCCACTAAAAACATGATTGATCCTAAACTTTACATGAACCCCACTAAAAACCTGATAGAACTTAAACTTTACATGAACCCCACTAAAAACCTGATAGAACCTAAACTTTATATGAACCCCACTAAAAACCTGATAGATCCTAAACTTTACACAATCCCCACTAAAAACCTGATAGAACTTAAACTTTACATGAACCCCACTAAAAACCTGATAGAACTTAAATTTTATATGAACCCCACTAAAAACCTGATAGATCCTAAACTTTACATGATCCCCACTAAAAACCTGATAGAACTTAAACTTTACATGAACCCCACTAAAAACATGATAGAACCTAAACTTTACATGAACCCCACTAAAAACCTGATAGAACTTAAACTTTACATGAACCCCACTAAAAACCTGAGAGAATCTAAACTTTACATGAACCCCACTAAAAACATGATTGATCCTAAACTTTACATGAACCCCACTAAAAACCTTATAGAACTTAAACTTTACATGAACCCCACTAAAAACCTGATAGAACCTAAACTTTATATGAACCCCACTAAAAACCTGATAGATCCTAAACTTTACACAATCCCCACTAAAAACCTGATAGAACTTAAACTTTACATGAACCCCACTAAAAACCTGATAGATCCTAAACTTTACATAATCCCACTAAAAACCTGATAGAACTTAAACTTTACATGAACCCCACTAAAAACATGATAGAACCTAAACTTTACATGAACCTCACTAAAAACCTGATAGAACTTAAACTTTACATGAACCCCACTAAAAACCTGATAGAACCTAAACTTTACATGAACCCCACTAAAAACCTGATAGATCCTAAACTTTACATAATCCCCACTAAAAACCTGATAGAACTTAAACTTTACATGAACCCCACTAAAAACCTGATAGAACTTAAACTTTACATGAACCCCATTAAAAACCTGATAGGTCCTAAACCTTACATAATCCCCACTATAAACCTGATAGATCCTAAACTTTACATGCAACACGAACCCCACTAAAAACCTGATAGAACTTAAACTTTACATGAACCCCACTAAAAACCTGAGAGAATCTAAACTTTACATGAACCCCACTAAAAACATGATTGATCCTAAACTTTACATGAACCCCACTAAAAACCTGATAGAACTTAAACTTTACATGAACCCCACTAAAAACCTGATAGAACCTAAACTTTATATGAACCCCACTAAAAACCTGATAGATCCTAAACTTTACACAATCCCCACTAAAAACCTGATAGAACTTAAACTTTACATGAACCCCACTAAAAACCTGATAGATCCTAACTTTACATAATCCCACTAAAAACCTGATAGAACTTAAACTTTACATGAACCCCACTAAAAACCTGATAGAACCTAAACTTCACATGAACCCCCCTAAAAATCTAATAGAAACTAAACTTCACATGAACCCCACTAAAAACCTGATAGAACTTAAATTTTATATGAACCCCACTAAAAACCTGATAGATCCTAAACTTTACATGATCCCCACTAAAAACCTGATAGAACTTAAACTTTACATGAACCCCACTAAAAACATGATAGAACCTAAACTTTACATGAACCCCACTAAAAACCTGATAGAACTTAAACTTTACATGAACCCCACTAAAAACCTGAGAGAATCTAAACTTTACATGAACCCCACTAAAAACATGATTGATCCTAAACTTTACATGAACCCCACTAAAAACCTGATAGAACTTAAACTTTACATGAACCCCACTAAAAACCTGATAGAACCTAAACTTTATATGAACCCCACTAAAAACCTGATAGATCCTAAACTTTACACAATCCCCACTAAAAACCTGATAGAACTTAAACTTTACATGAACCCCACTAAAAACCTGATAGAACTTAAATTTTATATGAACCCCACTAAAAACCTGATAGATCCTAAACTTTACATGATCCCCACTAAAAACCTGATAGAACTTAAACTTTACATGAACCCCACTAAAAACATGATAGAACCTAAACTTTACATGAACCCCACTAAAAACCTGATAGAACTTAAACTTTACATGAACCCCACTAAAAACCTGAGAGAATCTAAACTTTACATGAACCCCACTAAAAACATGATTGATCCTAAACTTTACATGAACCCCACTAAAAACCTTATAGAACTTAAACTTTACATGAACCCCACTAAAAACCTGATAGAACCTAAACTTTATATGAACCCCACTAAAAACCTGATAGATCCTAAACTTTACACAATCCCCACTAAAAACCTGATAGAACTTAAACTTTACATGAACCCCACTAAAAACCTGATAGATCCTAAACTTTACATAATCCCACTAAAAACCTGATAGAACTTAAACTTTACATGAACCCCACTAAAAACATGATAGAACCTAAACTTTACATGAACCTCACTAAAAACCTGATAGAACTTAAACTTTACATGAACCCCATTAAAAACCTGATAGAACCTAAACTTTACATGAACCCCACTAAAAACCTGATAGAACTTAAACTTTACATGAACCCCACTAAAAACCTGATAGAACCTAAACTTTATATGAACCCCACTAAAAACCTGATAGATCCTAAACTTTACACAATCCCCACTAAAAACCTGATAGAACTTAAACTTTACATGAACCCCACTAAAAACCTGATAGAACTTAAATTTTATATGAACCCCACTAAAAACCTGATAGATCCTAAACTTTACATGATCCCCACTAAAAACCTGATAGAACTTAAACTTTACATGAACCCCACTAAAAACATGATAGAACCTAAACTTTACATGAACCCCACTAAAAACCTGATAGAACTTAAACTTTACATGAACCCCACTAAAAACCTGAGAGAATCTAAACTTTACATGAACCCCACTAAAAACATGATTGATCCTAAACTTTACATGAACCCCACTAAAAACCTGATAGAACTTAAACTTTACATGAACCCCACTAAAAACCTGATAGAACCTAAACTTTATATGAACCCCACTAAAAACCTGATAGATCCTAAACTTTACATAATCCCACTAAAAACCTGATAGAACTTAAACTTTACATGAACCCCACTAAAAACCTGAGAGAATCTAAACTTTACATGAACCCCACTAAAAACCTGATAGATCCTAAACTTTACATGAACCCCACTAAAAACCTGATAGAACTTAAACTTTACATGAACCCCACTAAAAACCTGATAGAACCTAAAGTTTATATGAACCCCACTAAAAACCTGATAGATCCTAAACTTTACACAATCCCCACTAAAAACCTGATAGAACTAAAACTTTACATGAACCCCACTAAAAACCTGATAGAACTTAAATTTTATATGAACCCCACTAAAAACCTGATAGATCCTAAACTTTACATGATCCCCACTAAAAACCTGATAGAACTTAAACTTTACATGAACCCCACTAAAAACATGATAGAACCTAAACTTTACATGAACCCCACTAAAAACCTGATAGAACTTAAACTTTACATGAACCCCACTAAAAACCTGAGAGAATCTAAACTTTACATGAACCCCACTAAAAACATGATTGATCCTAAACTTTACATGAACCCCACTAAAAACCTGATAGAACTTAAACTTTACATGAACCCCACTAAAAACCTGATAGAACCTAAACTTTATATGAACCCCACTAAAAACCTGATAGATCCTAAACTTTACACAATCCCCACTAAAAACCTGATAGAGCTTAAACTTTACATGAACCCCACTAAAAACATGATAGAACCTAAACTTCACATGAACCCCACTAAAAATCTAATAGAAACTAAACTTTACATGAACCCCACTAAAAACCTGATAGAACTTAAATTTTATATGAACCCCACTAAAAACCTGATAGAACCTAAACTTTACATGAACCTCACTAAAAACCTGATAGAACCTAAACTTTACATGAATCTCACTAAAAACCTGATAGAACCTAAACTTTACATGAACCCCACTAAAAACCTAATAGAACTTAAACTTTACATGAATCCCACTAAAAACCTGATAGAACCTAAACTTTACATGAACCTAACTAAAAACCTGATAGATCCTAAACTTTACATGCAACACGAACCCCACTAAAAACCTGATAGAACTTAAACTTTACATGAACCCCACTAAAAACCTGATAGAACCTAAACTTCACATGAACCCCCCTAAAAATCTAATAGAAACTAAACTTCACATGAACCCCACTAAAAACCTGATAGAACTTAAATTTTATATGAACCCCACTAAAAACCTGATAGATCCTAAACTTTACATGATCCCCACTAAAAACCTGATAGAACTTAAACTTTACATGAACCCCACTAAAAACATGATAGAACCTAAACTTTACATGAACCCCACTAAAAACCTGATAGAACTTAAACTTTACATGAACCCCACTAAAAACCTGAGAGAATCTAAACTTTACATGAACCCCACTAAAAACATGATTGATCCTAAACTTTACATGAACCCCACTAAAAACCTGATAGAACTTAAACTTTACATGAACCCCACTAAAAACCTGATAGAACCTAAACTTTATATGAACCCCACTAAAAACCTGATAGATCCTAAACTTTACACAATCCCCACTAAAAACCTGATAGAACTTAAACTTTACATGAACCCCACTAAAAACCTGATAGAACTTAAATTTTATATGAACCCCACTAAAAACCTGATAGAACCTAAACTTCACATGAACCCCCCTAAAAATCTAATAGAAACTAAACTTCACATGAACCCCACTAAAAACCTGATAGAACTTAAATTTTATATGAACCCCACTAAAAACCTGATAGATCCTAAACTTTACATGATCCCCACTAAAAACCTGATAGAACTTAAACTTTACATGAACCCCACTAAAAACATGATAGAACCTAAACTTTACATGAACCCCACTAAAAACCTGATAGAACTTAAACTTTACATGAACCCCACTAAAAACCTGAGAGAATCTAAACTTTACATGAACCCCACTAAAAACATGATTGATCCTAAACTTTACATGAACCCCACTAAAAACCTGATAGAACTTAAACTTTACATGAACCCCACTAAAAACCTGATAGAACCTAAACTTTACATGAACCCCACTAAAAACCTGATAGAACTTAAACTTTACATGAACCCCACTAAAAACCTGATAGAACCTAAACTTTATATGAACCCCACTAAAAACCTGATAGATCCTAAACTTTACACAATCCCCACTAAAAACCTGATAGAACTTAAACTTTACATGAACCCCACTAAAAACCTGATAGAACTTAAATTTTATATGAACCCCACTAAAAACCTGATAGATCCTAAACTTTACATGATCCCCACTAAAAACCTGATAGAACTTAAACTTTACATGAACCCCACTAAAAACATGATAGAACCTAAACTTTACATGAACCCCACTAAAAACCTGATAGAACTTAAACTTTACATGAACCCCACTAAAAACCTGAGAGAATCTAAACTTTACATGAACCCCACTAAAAACATGATTGATCCTAAACTTTACATGAACCCCACTAAAAACCTTATAGAACTTAAACTTTACATGAACCCCACTAAAAACCTGATAGAACCTAAACTTTATATGAACCCCACTAAAAACCTGATAGATCCTAAACTTTACACAATCCCCACTAAAAACCTGATAGAACTTAAACTTTACATGAACCCCACTAAAAACCTGATAGATCCTAAACTTTACATAATCCCACTAAAAACCTGATAGAACTTAAACTTTACATGAACCCCACTAAAAACATGATAGAACCTAAACTTTACATGAACCTCACTAAAAACCTGATAGAACTTAAACTTTACATGAACCCCACTAAAAACCTGATAGAACCTAAACTTTACATGAACCCCACTAAAAACCTGATAGAACTTAAACTTTACATGAACCCCACTAAAAACCTGATAGAACCTAAACTTTATATGAACCCCACTAAAAACCTGATAGATCCTAAACTTTACACAATCCCCACTAAAAACCTGATAGAACTTAAACTTTACATGAACCCCACTAAAAACCTGATAGAACTTAAATTTTATATGAACCCCACTAAAAACCTGATAGATCCTAAACTTTACATGATCCCCACTAAAAACCTGATAGAACTTAAACTTTACATGAACCCCACTAAAAACATGATAGAACCTAAACTTTACATGAACCCCACTAAAAACCTGATAGAACTTAAACTTTACATGAACCCCACTAAAAACCTGAGAGAATCTAAACTTTACATGAACCCCACTAAAAACATGATTGATCCTAAACTTTACATGAACCCCACTAAAAACCTGATAGAACTTAAACTTTACATGAACCCCACTAAAAACATGATAGAACCTAAACTTTATATGAACCCCACTAAAAACCTGATAGATCCTAAACTTTACACAATCCCCACTAAAAACCTGATAGAGCTTAAACTTTACATGAACCCCACTAAAAACATGATAGAACCTAAACTTCACATGAACCCCACTAAAAATCTAATAGAAACTAAACTTTACATGAACCCCACTAAAAACCTGATAGAACTTAAATTTTATATGAACCCCACTAAAAACCTGATAGAACCTAAACTTTACATGAACCTCACTAAAAACCTGATAGAACCTAAACTTTACATGAATCTCACTAAAAACCTGATAGAACCTAAACTTTACATGAACCCCACTAAAAACCTAATAGAACTTAAACTTTACATGAATCCCACTAAAAACCTGATAGAACCTAAACTTTACATGAACCTAACTAAAAACCTGATAGATCCTAAACTTTACATGCAACACGAACCCCACTAAAAACCTGATAGAACTTAAACTTTACATGAACCCCACTAAAAACCTGATAGAACCTAAACTTCACATGAACCCCCCTAAAAATCTAATAGAAACTAAACTTCACATGAACCCCACTAAAAACCTGATAGAACTTAAATTTTATATGAACCCCACTAAAAACCTGATAGATCCTAAACTTTACATGATCCCCACTAAAAACCTGATAGAACTTAAACTTTACATGAACCCCACTAAAAACATGATAGAACCTAAACTTTACATGAACCCCACTAAAAACCTGATAGAACTTAAACTTTACATGAACCCCACTAAAAACCTGAGAGAATCTAAACTTTACATGAACCCCACTAAAAACATGATTGATCCTAAACTTTACATGAACCCCACTAAAAACCTGATAGAACTTAAACTTTACATGAACCCCACTAAAAACATGATAGAACCTAAACTTTACATGAACCTCACTAAAAACCTGATAGAACTTAAACTTTACATGAACCCCACTAAAAACCTGATAGAACCTAAACTTTACATGAACCCCACTAAAAACCTGATAGAACTTAAACTTTACATGAACCCCACTAAAAACCTGATAGAACCTAAACTTTATATGAACCCCACTAAAAACCTGATAGATCCTAAACTTTACACAATCCCCACTAAAAACCTGATAGAACTTAAACTTTACATGAACCCCACTAAAAACCTGATAGAACTTAAATTTTATATGAACCCCACTAAAAACCTGATAGATCCTAAACTTTACATGATCCCCACTAAAAACCTGATAGAACTTAAACTTTACATGAACCCCACTAAAAACATGATAGAACCTAAACTTTACATGAACCCCACTAAAAACCTGATAGAACTTAAACTTTACATGAACCCCACTAAAAACCTGAGAGAATCTAAACTTTACATGAACCCCACTAAAAACATGATTGATCCTAAACTTTACATGAACCCCACTAAAAACCTGATAGAACTTAAACTTTACATGAACCCCACTAAAAACCTGATAGAACCTAAACTTTATATGAACCCCACTAAAAACCTGATAGATCCTAAACTTTACATAATCCCACTAAAAACCTGATAGAACTTAAACTTTACATGAACCCCACTAAAAACCTGAGAGAATCTAAACTTTACATGAACCCCACTAAAAACCTGATAGATCCTAAACTTTACATGAACCCCACTAAAAACCTGATAGAACTTAAACTTTACATGAACCCCACTAAAAACCTGATAGAACCTAAACTTTATATGAACCCCACTAAAAACCTGATAGATCCTAAACTTTACACAATCCCCACTAAAAACCTGATAGAACTAAAACTTTACATGAACCCCACTAAAAACCTGATAGAACTTAAATTTTATATGAACCCCACTAAAAACCTGATAGATCCTAAACTTTACATGATCCCCACTAAAAACCTGATAGAACTTAAACTTTACATGAACCCCACTAAAAACATGATAGAACCTAAACTTTACATGAACCCCACTAAAAACCTGATAGAACTTAAACTTTACATGAACCCCACTAAAAACCTGAGAGAATCTAAACTTTACATGAACCCCACTAAAAACATGATTGATCCTAAACTTTACATGAACCCCACTAAAAACCTGATAGAACTTAAACTTTACATGAACCCCACTAAAAACCTGATAGAACCTAAACTTTATATCAACCCCACTAAAAACCTGATAGATCCTAAACTTTACACAATCCCCACTAAAAACCTGATAGAGCTTAAACTTTACATGAACCCCACTAAAAACATGATAGAACCTAAACTTCACATGAACCCCACTAAAAATCTAATAGAAACTAAACTTTACATGAACCCCACTAAAAACCTGATAGAACTTAAATTTTATATGAACCCCACTAAAAACCTGATAGAACCTAAACTTTACATGAACCTCACTAAAAACCTGATAGAACCTAAACTTTACATGAATCTCACTAAAAACCTGATAGAACCTAAACTTTACATGAACCCCACTAAAAACCTAATAGAACTTAAACTTTACATGAATCCCACTAAAAACCTGATAGAACCTAAACTTTACATGAACCTAACTAAAAACCTGATAGATCCTAAACTTTACATGCAACACGAACCCCACTAAAAACCTGATAGAACTTAAACTTTACATGAACCCCACTAAAAACCTGATAGAACCTAAACTTCACATGAACCCCCCTAAAAATCTAATAGAAACTAAACTTCACATGAACCCCACTAAAAACCTGATAGAACTTAAATTTTATATGAACCCCACTAAAAACCTGATAGATCCTAAACTTTACATGATCCCCACTAAAAACCTGATAGAACTTAAACTTTACATGAACCCCACTAAAAACATGATAGAACCTAAACTTTACATGAACCCCACTAAAAACCTGATAGAACTTAAACTTTACATGAACCCCACTAAAAACCTGAGAGAATCTAAACTTTACATGAACCCCACTAAAAACATGATTGATCCTAAACTTTACATGAACCCCACTAAAAACCTGATAGAACTTAAACTTTACATGAACCCCACTAAAAACATGATAGAACCTAAACTTTACATGAACCTCACTAAAAACCTGATAGAACTTAAACTTTACATGAACCCCACTAAAAACCTGATAGAACCTAAACTTTACATGAACCCCACTAAAAACCTGATAGAACTTAAACTTTACATGAACCCCACTAAAAACCTGATAGAACCTAAACTTTATATGAACCCCACTAAAAACCTGATAGATCCTAAACTTTACACAATCCCCACTAAAAACCTGATAGAACTTAAACTTTACATGAACCCCACTAAAAACCTGATAGAACTTAAATTTTATATGAACCCCACTAAAAACCTGATAGATCCTAAACTTTACATGATCCCCACTAAAAACCTGATAGAACTTAAACTTTACATGAACCCCACTAAAAACATGATAGAACCTAAACTTTACATGAACCCCACTAAAAACCTGATAGAACTTAAACTTTACATGAACCCCACTAAAAACCTGAGAGAATCTAAACTTTACATGAACCCCACTAAAAACATGATTGATCCTAAACTTTACATGAACCCCACTAAAAACCTGATAGAACTTAAACTTTACATGAACCCCACTAAAAACCTGATAGAACCTAAACTTTATATGAACCCCACTAAAAACCTGATAGATCCTAAACTTTACATAATCCCACTAAAAACCTGATAGAACTTAAACTTTACATGAACCCCACTAAAAACCTGAGAGAATCTAAACTTTACATGAACCCCACTAAAAACCTGATAGATCCTAAACTTTACATGAACCCCACTAAAAACCTGATAGAACTTAAACTTTACATGAACCCCACTAAAAACCTGATAGAACCTAAACTTTATATGAACCCCACTAAAAACCTGATAGATCCTAAACTTTACACAATCCCCACTAAAAACCTGATAGAACTAAAACTTTACATGAACCCCACTAAAAACCTGATAGAACTTAAATTTTATATGAACCCCACTAAAAACCTGATAGATCCTAAACTTTACATGATCCCCACTAAAAACCTGATAGAACTTAAACTTTACATGAACCCCACTAAAAACATGATAGAACCTAAACTTTACATGAACCCCACTAAAAACCTGATAGAACTTAAACTTTACATGAACCCCACTAAAAACCTGAGAGAATCTAAACTTTACATGAACCCCACTAAAAACATGATTGATCCTAAACTTTACATGAACCCCACTAAAAACCTGATAGAACTTAAACTTTACATGAACCCCACTAAAAACCTGATAGAACCTAAACTTTATATCAACCCCACTAAAAACCTGATAGATCCTAAACTTTACACAATCCCCACTAAAAACCTGATAGAGCTTAAACTTTACATGAACCCCACTAAAAACATGATAGAACCTAAACTTCACATGAACCCCACTAAAAATCTAATAGAAACTAAACTTTACATGAACCCCACTAAAAACCTGATAGAACTTAAATTTTATATGAACCCCACTAAAAACCTGATAGAACCTAAACTTTACATGAACCTCACTAAAAACCTGATAGAACCTAAACTTTACATGAATCTCACTAAAAACCTGATAGAACCTAAACTTTACATGAACCCCACTAAAAACCTAATAGAACTTAAACTTTACATGAATCCCACTAAAAACCTGATAGAACCTAAACTTTACATGAACCTAACTAAAAACCTGATAGATCCTAAACTTTACATGCAACACGAACCCCACTAAAAACCTGATAGAACTTAAACTTTACATGAACCCCACTAAAAACCTGATAGAACCTAAACTTCACATGAACCCCCCTAAAAATCTAATAGAAACTAAACTTCACATGAACCCCACTAAAAACCTGATAGAACTTAAATTTTATATGAACCCCACTAAAAACCTGATAGATCCTAAACTTTACATGATCCCCACTAAAAACCTGATAGAACTTAAACTTTACATGAACCCCACTAAAAACATGATAGAACCTAAACTTTACATGAACCCCACTAAAAACCTGATAGAACTTAAACTTTACATGAACCCCACTAAAAACCTGAGAGAATCTAAACTTTACATGAACCCCACTAAAAACATGATTGATCCTAAACTTTACATGAACCCCACTAAAAACCTGATAGAACTTAAACTTTACATGAACCCCACTAAAAACCTGATAGAACCTAAACTTTATATGAACCCCACTAAAAACCTGATAGATCCTAAACTTTACACAATCCCCACTAAAAACCTGATAGAACTTAAACTTTACATGAACCCCACTAAAAACCTGATAGAACTTAAATTTTATATGAACCCCACTAAAAACCTGATAGATCCTAAACTTTACATGATCCCCACTAAAAACCTGATAGAACTTAAACTTTACATGAACCCACTAAAAACATGATAGAACCTAAACTTTACATGAACCCCACTAAAAACCTGATAGAACTTAAACTTTACATGAACCCCACTAAAAACCTGAGAGAATCTAAACTTTACATGAACCCCACTAAAAACATGATTGATCCTAAACTTTACATGAACCCCACTAAAAACCTGATAGAACTTAAACTTTACATGAACCCCACTAAAAACCTGATAGAACCTAAACTTTATATGAACCCCACTAAAAACCTGATAGATCCTAAACTTTACACAATCCCCACTAAAAACCTGATAGAACTTAAACTTTACATGAACCCCACTAAAAACCTGATAGAACTTAAATTTTATATGAACCCCACTAAAAACCTGATAGATCCTAAACTTTACATGATCCCCACTAAAAACCTGATAGAACTTAAACTTTACATGAACCCCACTAAAAACATGATAGAACCTAAACTTTACATGAACCCCACTAAAAACCTGATAGAACTTAAACTTTACATGAACCCCACTAAAAACCTGAGAGAATCTAAACTTTACATGAACCCCACTAAAAACATGATTGATCCTAAACTTTACATGAACCCCACTAAAAACCTTATAGAACTTAAACTTTACATGAACCCCACTAAAAACCTGATAGAACCTAAACTTTATATGAACCCCACTAAAAACCTGATAGATCCTAAACTTTACACAATCCCCACTAAAAACCTGATAGAACTTAAACTTTACATGAACCCCACTAAAAACCTGATAGATCCTAAACTTTACATAATCCCACTAAAAACCTGATAGAACTTAAACTTTACATGAACCCCACTAAAAACATGATAGAACCTAAACTTTACATGAACCTCACTAAAAACCTGATAGAACTTAAACTTTACATGAACCCCATTAAAAACCTGATAGAACCTAAACTTTACATGAACCCCACTAAAAACCTGATAGAACTTAAACTTTACATGAACCCCACTAAAAACCTGATAGAACCTAAACTTTATATGAACCCCACTAAAAACCTGATAGATCCTAAACTTTACACAATCCCCACTAAAAACCTGATAGAACTTAAACTTTACATGAACCCCACTAAAAACCTGATAGAACTTAAATTTTATATGAACCCCACTAAAAACCTGATAGATCCTAAACTTTACATGATCCCCACTAAAAACCTGATAGAACTTAAACTTTACATGAACCCCACTAAAAACATGATAGAACCTAAACTTTACATGAACCCCACTAAAAACCTGATAGAACTTAAACTTTACATGAACCCCACTAAAAACCTGAGAGAATCTAAACTTTACATGAACCCCACTAAAAACATGATTGATCCTAAACTTTACATGAACCCCACTAAAAACCTGATAGAACTTAAACTTTACATGAACCCCACTAAAAACCTGATAGAACCTAAACTTTATATGAACCCCACTAAAAACCTGATAGATCCTAAACTTTACATAATCCCACTAAAAACCTGATAGAACTTAAACTTTACATGAACCCCACTAAAAACCTGAGAGAATCTAAACTTTACATGAACCCCACTAAAAACCTGATAGATCCTAAACTTTACATGAACCCCACTAAAAACCTGATAGAACTTAAACTTTACATGAACCCCACTAAAAACCTGATAGAACCTAAAGTTTATATGAACCCCACTAAAAACCTGATAGATCCTAAACTTTACACAATCCCCACTAAAAACCTGATAGAACTAAAACTTTACATGAACCCCACTAAAAACCTGATAGAACTTAAATTTTATATGAACCCCACTAAAAACCTGATAGATCCTAAACTTTACATGATCCCCACTAAAAACCTGATAGAACTTAAACTTTACATGAACCCCACTAAAAACATGATAGAACCTAAACTTTACATGAACCCCATTAAAAACCTGATAGAACTTAAACTTTACATGAACCCCACTAAAAACCTGAGAGAATCTAAACTTTACATGAACCCCACTAAAAACATGATTGATCCTAAACTTTACATGAACCCCACTAAAAACCTGATAGAACTTAAACTTTACATGAACCCCACTAAAAACCTGATAGAACCTAAACTTTATATGAACCCCACTAAAAACCTGATAGATCCTAAACTTTACACAATCCCCACTAAAAACCTGATAGAGCTTAAACTTTACATGAACCCCACTAAAAACATGATAGAACCTAAACTTCACATGAACCCCACTAAAAATCTAATAGAAACTAAACTTTACATGAACCCCACTAAAAACCTGATAGAACTTAAATTTTATATGAACCCCACTAAAAACCTGATAGAACCTAAACTTTACATGAACCTCACTAAAAACCTGATAGAACCTAAACTTTACATGAATCTCACTAAAAACCTGATAGAACCTAAACTTTACATGAACCCCACTAAAAACCTAATAGAACTTAAACTTTACATGAATCCCACTAAAAACCTGATAGAACCTAAACTTTACATGAACCTAACTAAAAACCTGATAGATCCTAAACTTTACATGCAACACGAACCCCACTAAAAACCTGATAGAACTTAAACTTTACATGAACCCCACTAAAAACCTGATAGAACCTAAACTTCACATGAACCCCCCTAAAAATCTAATAGAAACTAAACTTCACATGAACCCCACAAAAAACCTGATAGAACTTAAATTTTATATGAACCCCACTAAAAACCTGATAGATCCTAAACTTTACATGATCCCCACTAAAAACCTGATAGAACTTAAACTTTACATGAACCCCACTAAAAACATGATAGAACCTAAACTTTACATGAACCCCACTAAAAACCTGATAGAACTTAAACTTTACATGAACCCCACTAAAAACCTGAGAGAATCTAAACTTTACATGAACCCCACTAAAAACATGATTGATCCTAAACTTTACATGAACCCCACTAAAAACCTGATAGAACTTAAACTTTACATGAACCCCACTAAAAACCTGATAGAACCTAAACTTTATATGAACCCCACTAAAAACCTGATAGATCCTAAACTTTACACAATCCCCACTAAAAACCTGATAGAACTTAAACTTTACATGAACCCCACTAAAAACCTGATAGAACTTAAATTTTATATGAACCCCACTAAAAACCTGATAGAACCTAAACTTCACATGAACCCCCCTAAAAATCTAATAGAAACTAAACTTCACATGAACCCCACTAAAAACCTGATAGAACTTAAATTTTATATGAACCCCACTAAAAACCTGATAGATCCTAAACTTTACATGATCCCCACTAAAAACCTGATAGAACTTAAACTTTACATGAACCCCACTAAAAACATGATAGAACCTAAACTTTACATGAACCCCACTAAAAACCTGATAGAACTTAAACTTTACATGAACCCCACTAAAAACCTGAGAGAATCTAAACTTTACATGAACCCCACTAAAAACATGATTGATCCTAAACTTTACATGAACCCCACTAAAAACCTGATAGAACTTAAACTTTACATGAACCCCACTAAAAACCTGATAGAACCTAAACTTTACATGAACCCCACTAAAAACCTGATAGAACTTAAACTTTACATGAACCCCACTAAAAACCTGATAGAACCTAAACTTTATATGAACCCCACTAAAAACCTGATAGATCCTAAACTTTACACAATCCCCACTAAAAACCTGATAGAACTTAAACTTTACATGAACCCCACTAAAAACCTGATAGAACTTAAATTTTATATGAACCCCACTAAAAACCTGATAGATCCTAAACTTTACATGATCCCCACTAAAAACCTGATAGAACTTAAACTTTACATGAACCCCACTAAAAACATGATAGAACCTAAACTATACATGAACCCCACTAAAAACCTGATAGAACTTAAACTTTACATGAACCCCACTAAAAACCTGAGAGAATCTAAACTTTACATGAACCCCACTAAAAACATGATTGATCCTAAACTTTACATGAACCCCACTAAAAACCTTATAGAACTTAAACTTTACATGAACCCCACTAAAAACCTGATAGAACCTAAACTTTATATGAACCCCACTAAAAACCTGATAGATCCTAAACTTTACACAATCCCCACTAAAAACCTGATAGAACTTAAACTTTACATGAACCCCACTAAAAACCTGATAGATCCTAAACTTTACATAATCCCACTAAAAACCTGATAGAACTTAAACTTTACATGAACCCCACTAAAAACATGATAGAACCTAAACTTTACATGAACCTCACTAAAAACCTGATAGAACTTAAACTTTACATGAACCCCACTAAAAACCTGATAGAACCTAAACTTTACATGAACCCCACTAAAAACCTGATAGAACCTAAACTTTACATGAACCCCACTAAAAACCTGATAGATCCTAAACTTTACACAATCCCCACTAAAAACCTGATAGAACTTAAACTTTACATGAACCCCACTAAAAACCTGATAGAACTTAAATTTTATATGAACCCCACTAAAAACCTGATAGATCCTAAACTTTACATGATCCCCACTAAAAACCTGATAGAACTTAAACTTTACATGAACCCCACTAAAAACATGATAGAACCTAAACTTTACATGAACCCCACTAAAAACCTGATAGAACTTAAACTTTACATGAACCCCACTAAAAACCTGAGAGAATCTAAACTTTACATGAACCCCACTAAAAACATGATTGATCCTAAACTTTACATGAACCCCACTAAAAACCTGATAGAACTTAAACTTTACATGAACCCCACTAAAAACATGATAGAACCTAAACTTTATATGAACCCCACTAAAAACCTGATAGATCCTAAACTTTACACAATCCCCACTAAAAACCTGATAGAGCTTAAACTTTACATGAACCCCACTAAAAACATGATAGAACCTAAACTTCACATGAACCCCACTAAAAATCTAATAGAAACTAAACTTTACATGAACCCCACTAAAAACCTGATAGAACTTAAATTTTATATGAACCCCACTAAAAACCTGATAGAACCTAAACTTTACATGAACCTCACTAAAAACCTGATAGAACCTAAACTTTACATGAATCTCACTAAAAACCTGATAGAACCTAAACTTTACATGAACCCCACTAAAAACCTAATAGAACTTAAACTTTACATGAATCCCACTAAAAACCTGATAGAACCTAAACTTTACATGAACCTAACTAAAAACCTGATAGATCCTAAACTTTACATGCAACACGAACCCCACTAAAAACCTGATAGAACTTAAACTTTACATGAACCCCACTAAAAACCTGATAGAACCTAAACTTCACATGAACCCCCCTAAAAATCTAATAGAAACTAAACTTCACATGAACCCCACTAAAAACCTGATAGAACTTAAATTTTATATGAACCCCACTAAAAACCTGATAGATCCTAAACTTTACATGATCCCCACTAAAAACCTGATAGAACTTAAACTTTACATGAACCCCACTAAAAACATGATAGAACCTAAACTTTACATGAACCCCACTAAAAACCTGATAGAACTTAAACTTTACATGAACCCCACTAAAAACCTGAGAGAATCTAAACTTTACATGAACCCCACTAAAAACATGATTGATCCTAAACTTTACATGAACCCCACTAAAAACCTGATAGAACTTAAACTTTACATGAACCCCACTAAAAACATGATAGAACCTAAACTTTACATGAACCTCACTAAAAACCTGATAGAACTTAAACTTTACATGAACCCCACTAAAAACCTGATAGAACCTAAACTTTACATGAACCCCACTAAAAACCTGATAGAACTTAAACTTTACATGAACCCCACTAAAAACCTGATAGAACCTAAACTTTATATGAACCCCACTAAAAACCTGATAGATCCTAAACTTTACACAATCCCCACTAAAAACCTGATAGAACTTAAACTTTACATGAACCCCACTAAAAACCTGATAGAACTTAAATTTTATATGAACCCCACTAAAAACCTGATAGATCCTAAACTTTACATGATCCCCACTAAAAACCTGATAGAACTTAAACTTTACATGAACCCCACTAAAAACATGATAGAACCTAAACTTTACATGAACCCCACTAAAAACCTGATAGAACTTAAACTTTACATGAACCCCACTAAAAACCTGAGAGAATCTAAACTTTACATGAACCCCACTAAAAACATGATTGATCCTAAACTTTACATGAACCCCACTAAAAACCTGATAGAACTTAAACTTTACATGAACCCCACTAAAAACCTGATAGAACCTAAACTTTATATGAACCCCACTAAAAACCTGATAGATCCTAAACTTTACATAATCCCACTAAAAACCTGATAGAACTTAAACTTTACATGAACCCCACTAAAAACCTGAGAGAATCTAAACTTTACATGAACCCCACTAAAAACCTGATAGATCCTAAACTTTACATGAACCCCACTAAAAACCTGATAGAACTTAAACTTTACATGAACCCCACTAAAAACCTGATAGAACCTAAACTTTATATGAACCCCACTAAAAACCTGATAGATCCTAAACTTTACACAATCCCCACTAAAAACCTGATAGAACTAAAACTTTACATGAACCCCACTAAAAACCTGATAGAACTTAAATTTTATATGAACCCCACTAAAAACCTGATAGATCCTAAACTTTACATGATCCCCACTAAAAACCTGATAGAACTTAAACTTTACATGAACCCCACTAAAAACATGATAGAACCTAAACTTTACATGAACCCCACTAAAAACCTGATAGAACTTAAACTTTACATGAACCCCACTAAAAACCTGAGAGAATCTAAACTTTACATGAACCCCACTAAAAACATGATTGATCCTAAACTTTACATGAACCCCACTAAAAACCTGATAGAACTTAAACTTTACATGAACCCCACTAAAAACCTGATAGAACCTAAACTTTATATGAACCCCACTAAAAACCTGATAGATCCTAAACTTTACACAATCCCCACTAAAAACCTGATAGAGCTTAAACTTTACATGAACCCCACTAAAAACATGATAGAACCTAAACTTCACATGAACCCCACTAAAAATCTAATAGAAACTAAACTTTACATGAACCCCACTAAAAACCTGATAGAACTTAAATTTTATATGAACCCCACTAAAAACCTGATAGAACCTAAACTTTACATGAACCTCACTAAAAACCTGATAGAACCTAAACTTTACATGAATCTCACTAAAAACCTGATAGAACCTAAACTTTACATGAACCCCACTAAAAACCTAATAGAACTTAAACTTTACATGAACCCCACTAAAAACATGATAGAACCTAAACTTTACATGAACCCCACTAAAAACCTGATAGAACTTAAACTTTACATGAACCCACTAAAAACCTGAGAGAATCTAAACTTTACATGAACCCCACTAAAAACATGATTGATCCTAAACTTTACATGAACCCCACTAAAAACCTGATAGAACTTAAACTTTACATGAACCCCACTAAAAACCTGATAGAACCTAAACTTTATATGAACCCCACTAAAAACCTGATAGATCCTAAACTTTACACAATCCCCACTAAAAACCTGATAGAACTTAAACTTTACATGAACCCCACTAAAAACCTGATAGAACTTAAATTTTATATGAACCCCACTAAAAACCTGATAGAACCTAAACTTCACATGAACCCCCCTAAAAATCTAATAGAAACTAAACTTCACATGAACCCCACTAAAAACCTGATAGAACTTAAATTTTATATGAACCCCACTAAAAACCTGATAGATCCTAAACTTTACATGATCCCCACTAAAAACCTGATAGAACTTAAACTTTACATGAACCCCACTAAAAACATGATAGAACCTAAACTTTACATGAACCCCACTAAAAACCTGATAGAACTTAAACTTTACATGAACCCCACTAAAAACCTGAGAGAATCTAAACTTTACATGAACCCCACTAAAAACATGATTGATCCTAAACTTTACATGAACCCCACTAAAAACCTGATAGAACTTAAGCTTTACATGAACCCCACTAAAAACCTGATAGAACCTAAACTTTACATGAACCCCACTAAAAACCTGATAGAACTTAAACTTTACATGAACCCCACTAAAAACCTGATAGAACCTAAACTTTATATGAACCCCACTAAAAACCTGATAGATCCTAAACTTTACACAATCCCCACTAAAAACCTGATAGAACTTAAACTTTACATGAACCCCACTAAAAACCTGATAGAACTTAAATTTTATATGAACCCCACTAAAAACCTGATAGATCCTAAACTTTACATGATCCCCACTAAAAACCTGATAGAACTTAAACTTTACATGAACCCCACTAAAAACATGATAGAACCTAAACTATACATGAACCCCACTAAAAACCTGATAGAACTTAAACTTTACATGAACCCCACTAAAAACCTGAGAGAATCTAAACTTTACATGAACCCCACTAAAAACATGATTGATCCTAAACTTTACATGAACCCCACTAAAAACCTTATAGAACTTAAACTTTACATGAACCCCACTAAAAACCTGATAGAACCTAAACTTTATATGAACCCCACTAAAAACCTGATAGATCCTAAACTTTACACAATCCCCACTAAAAACCTGATAGAACTTAAACTTTACATGAACCCCACTAAAAACCTGATAGATCCTAAACTTTACATAATCCCACTAAAAACCTGATAGAACTTAAACTTTACATGAACCCCACTAAAAACATGATAGAACCTAAACTTTACATGAACCTCACTAAAAACCTGATAGAACTTAAACTTTACATGAACCCCACTAAAAACCTGATAGAACCTAAACTTTACATGAACCCCACTAAAAACCTGATAGAACCTAAACTTTACATGAACCCCACTAAAAACCTGATAGATCCTAAACTTTACACAATCCCCACTAAAAACCTGATAGAACTTAAACTTTACATGAACCCCACTAAAAACCTGATAGAACTTAAATTTTATATGAACCCCACTAAAAACCTGATAGATCCTAAACTTTACATGATCCCCACTAAAAACCTGATAGAACTTAAACTTTACATGAACCCCACTAAAAACATGATAGAACCTAAACTTTACATGAACCCCACTAAAAACCTGATAGAACTTAAACTTTACATGAACCCCACTAAAAACCTGAGAGAATCTAAACTTTACATGAACCCCACTAAAAACATGATTGATCCTAAACTTTACATGAACCCCACTAAAAACCTGATAGAACTTAAACTTTACATGAACCCCACTAAAAACATGATAGAACCTAAACTTTATATGAACCCCACTAAAAACCTGATAGATCCTAAACTTTACACAATCCCCACTAAAAACCTGATAGAGCTTAAACTTTACATGAACCCCACTAAAAACATGATAGAACCTAAACTTCACATGAACCCCACTAAAAATCTAATAGAAACTAAACTTTACATGAACCCCACTAAAAACCTGATAGAACTTAAATTTTATATGAACCCCACTAAAAACCTGATAGAACCTAAACTTTACATGAACCTCACTAAAAACCTGATAGAACCTAAACTTTACATGAATCTCACTAAAAACCTGATAGAACCTAAACTTTACATGAACCCCACTAAAAACCTAATAGAACTTAAACTTTACATGAATCCCACTAAAAACCTGATAGAACCTAAACTTTACATGAACCTAACTAAAAACCTGATAGATCCTAAACTTTACATGCAACACGAACCCCACTAAAAACCTGATAGAACTTAAACTTTACATGAACCCCACTAAAAACCTGATAGAACCTAAACTTCACATGAACCCCCCTAAAAATCTAATAGAAACTAAACTTCACATGAACCCCACTAAAAACCTGATAGAACTTAAATTTTATATGAACCCCACTAAAAACCTGATAGATCCTAAACTTTACATGATCCCCACTAAAAACCTGATAGAACTTAAACTTTACATGAACCCCACTAAAAACATGATAGAACCTAAACTTTACATGAACCCCACTAAAAACCTGATAGAACTTAAACTTTACATGAACCCCACTAAAAACCTGAGAGAATCTAAACTTTACATGAACCCCACTAAAAACATGATTGATCCTAAACTTTACATGAACCCCACTAAAAACCTGATAGAACTTAAACTTTACATGAACCCCACTAAAAACATGATAGAACCTAAACTTTACATGAACCTCACTAAAAACCTGATAGAACTTAAACTTTACATGAACCCCACTAAAAACCTGATAGAACCTAAACTTTACATGAACCCCACTAAAAACCTGATAGAACTTAAACTTTACATGAACCCCACTAAAAACCTGATAGAACCTAAACTTTATATGAACCCCACTAAAAACCTGATAGATCCTAAACTTTACACAATCCCCACTAAAAACCTGATAGAACTTAAACTTTACATGAACCCCACTAAAAACCTGATAGAACTTAAATTTTATATGAACCCCACTAAAAACCTGATAGATCCTAAACTTTACATGATCCCCACTAAAAACCTGATAGAACTTAAACTTTACATGAACCCCACTAAAAACATGATAGAACCTAAACTTTACATGAACCCCACTAAAAACCTGATAGAACTTAAACTTTACATGAACCCCACTAAAAACCTGAGAATATCTAAACTTTACATGAACCCCACTAAAAACATGATTGATCCTAAACTTTACATGAACCCCACTAAAAACCTGATAGAACTTAAACTTTACATGAACCCCACTAAAAACCTGATAGAACCTAAACTTTATATGAACCCCACTAAAAACCTGATAGATCCTAAACTTTACATAATCCCACTAAAAACCTGATAGAACTTAAACTTTACATGAACCCCACTAAAAACCTGAGAGAATCTAAACTTTACATGAACCCCACTAAAAACCTGATAGATCCTAAACTTTACATGAACCCCACTAAAAACCTGATAGAACTTAAACTTTACATGAACCCCACTAAAAACCTGATAGAACCTAAACTTTATATGAACCCCACTAAAAACCTGATAGATCCTAAACTTTACACAATCCCCACTAAAAACCTGATAGAACTAAAACTTTACATGAACCCCACTAAAAACCTGATAGAACTTAAATTTTATATGAACCCCACTAAAAACCTGATAGATCCTAAACTTTACATGATCCCCACTAAAAACCTGATAGAACTTAAACTTTACATGAACCCCACTAAAAACATGATAGAACCTAAACTTTACATGAACCCCACTAAAAACCTGATAGAACTTAAACTTTACATGAACCCCACTAAAAACCTGAGAGAATCTAAACTTTACATGAACCCCACTAAAAACATGATTGATCCTAAACTTTACATGAACCCCACTAAAAACCTGATAGAACTTAAACTTTACATGAACCCCACTAAAAACCTGATAGAACCTAAACTTTATATGAACCCCACTAAAAACCTGATAGATCCTAAACTTTACACAATCCCCACTAAAAACCTGATAGAGCTTAAACTTTACATGAACCCCACTAAAAACATGATAGAACCTAAACTTCACATGAACCCCACTAAAAATCTAATAGAAACTAAACTTTACATGAACCCCACTAAAAACCTGATAGAACTTAAATTTTATATGAACCCCACTAAAAACCTGATAGAACCTAAACTTTACATGAACCTCACTAAAAACCTGATAGAACCTAAACTTTACATGAATCTCACTAAAAACCTGATAGAACCTAAACTTTACATGAACCCCACTAAAAACCTAATAGAACTTAAACTTTACATGAATCCCACTAAAAACCTGATAGAACCTAAACTTTACATGAACCTAACTAAAAACCTGATAGATCCTAAACTTTACATGCAACACGAACCCCACTAAAAACCTGATAGAACTTAAACTTTACATGAACCCCACTAAAAACCTGATAGAACCTAAACTTCACATGAACCCCCCTAAAAATCTAATAGAAACTAAACTTCACATGAACCCCACTAAAAACCTGATAGAACTTAAATTTTATATGAACCCCACTAAAAACCTGATAGATCCTAAACTTTACATGATCCCCACTAAAAACCTGATAGAACTTAAACTTTACATGAACCCCACTAAAAACCTGAGAGAATCTAAACTTTACATGAACCCCACTAAAAACATGATTGATCCTAAACTTTACATGAACCCCACTAAAAACCTGATAGAACTTAAACTTTACATGAACCCCACTAAAAACCTGATAGAACCTAAACTTTATATGAACCCCACTAAAAACCTGATAGATCCTAAACTTTACACAATCCCCACTAAAAACCTGATAGAACTTAAACTTTACATGAACCCCACTAAAAACCTGATAGAACTTAAATTTTATATGAACCCCACTAAAAACCTGATAGATCCTAAACTTTACATGATCCCCACTAAAAACCTGATAGAACTTAAACTTTACATGAACCCACTAAAAACATGATAGAACCTAAACTTTACATGAACCCCACTAAAAACCTGATAGAACTTAAACTTTACATGAACCCCACTAAAAACCTGAGAGAATCTAAACTTTACATGAACCCCACTAAAAACATGATTGATCCTAAACTTTACATGAACCCCACTAAAAACCTGATAGAACTTAAACTTTACATGAACCCCACTAAAAACCTGATAGAACCTAAACTTTATATGAACCCCACTAAAAACCTGATAGATCCTAAACTTTACACAATCCCCACTAAAAACCTGATAGAACTTAAACTTTACATGAACCCCACTAAAAACCTGATAGATCCTAAACTTTACATAATCCCACTAAAAACCTGATAGAACTTAAACTTTACATGAACCCCACTAAAAACATGATAGAACCTAAACTTTACATGAACCTCACTAAAAACCTGATAGAACTTAAATTTTATATGAACCCCACTAAAAACCTGATAGATCCTAAACTTTACATGATCCCCACTAAAAACCTGATAGAACTTAAACTTTACATGAACCCCACTAAAAACATGATAGAACCTAAACTTTACATGAACCCCACTAAAAACCTGAGAGAATCTAAACTTTACATGAACCCCACTAAAAACATGATTGATCCTAAACTTTACACAATCCCCACTAAAAACCTGATAGAGCTTAAACTTTACATGAACCCCACTAAAAACATGATAGAACCTAAACTTCACATGAACCCCACTAAAAATCTAATAGAAACTAAACTTTACATGAACCCCACTAAAAACCTGATAGAACTTAAATTTTATATGAACCCCACTAAAAACCTGATAGAACCTAAACTTTACATGAACCTCACTAAAAACCTGATAGAACCTAAACTTTACATGAATCTCACTAAAAACCTGATAGAACCTAAACTTTACATGAACCCCACTAAAAACCTAATAGAACTTAAACTTTACATGAATCCCACTAAAAACCTGATAGAACCTAAACTTTACATGCAACACGAACCCCACTAAAAACCTGATAGAACTTAAACTTTACATGAACCCCACTAAAAACCTGATAGAACCTAAACTTCACATGAACCCCCCTAAAAATCTAATAGAAACTAAACTTCACATGAACCCCACTAAAAACCTGATAGAACTTAAATTTTATATGAACCCCACTAAAAACCTGATAGATCCTAAACTTTACATGATCCCACTAAAAACCTGATAGAACTTAAACTTTACATGAACCCCACTAAAAACATGATAGAACCTAAACTTTACATGAACCCCACTAAAAACCTGATAGAACTTAAACTTTACATGAACCCCACTAAAAACCTGAGAGAATCTAAACTTTACATGAACCCCACTAAAAACATGATTGATCCTAAACTTTACATGAACCCCACTAAAAACCTGATAGAACTTAAACTTTACATGAACCCCACTAAAAACCTGATAGAACCTAAACTTTATATGAACCCCACTAAAAACCTGATAGATCCTAAACTTTACACAATCCCCACTAAAAACCTGATAGAACTTAAACTTTACATGAACCCCACTAAAAACCTGATAGAACTTAAATTTTATATGAACCCCACTAAAAACCTGATAGATCCTAAACTTTACATGATCCCCACTAAAAACCTGATAGAACTTAAACTTTACATGAACCCACTAAAAACATGATAGAACCTAAACTTTACATGAACCCCACTAAAAACCTGATAGAACTTAAACTTTACATGAACCCCACTAAAAACCTGAGAGAACCTAAACTTTACATGAACCCCACTAAAAACCTGATAGAACTTAAACTTTACATGAACCCCACTAAAAACCTGAGAGAATCTAAACTTTACATGAACCCCACTAAAAACATGATTGATCCTAAACTTTACATGAACCCCACTAAAAACCTGATAGAACTTAAACTTTACATGAACCCCACTAAAAACCTGATAGAACCTAAACTTTATATGAACCCCACTAAAAACCTGATAGATCCTAAACTTTACACAATCCCCACTAAAAACCTGATAGAACTTAAACTTTACATGAACCCACTAAAAACCTGATAGATCCTAAACTTTACATAATCCCACTCAAAACCTGATAGAACTTAAACTTTACATGAACCCCACTAAAAACATGATAGAACCTAAACTTTACATGAACCTCACTAAAAACCTGATAGAACTTAAATTTTATATGAACCCCACTAAAAACCTGATAGATCCTAAACTTTACATGATCCCCACTAAAAACCTGATAGAACTTAAACTTTACATGAACCCCACTAAAAACATGATAGAACCTAAACTTTACATGAACCCCACTAAAAACCTGATAGAACTTAAACTTTACATGAACCCCACTAAAAACCTGAGAGAATCTAAACTTTACATGAACCCCACTAAAAACATGATTGATCCTAAACTTTACATGAACCCCACTAAAAACCTGATAGAACTTAAACTTTACATGAACCCCACTAAAAACCTGATAGAACCTAAACTTTATATGAACCCCACTAAAAACCTGATAGATCCTAAACTTTACACAATCCCCACTAAAAACCTGATAGAACTTAAACTTTACATGAACCCCACTAAAAACCTGATAGAACTTAAATTTTATATGAACCCCACTAAAAACCTGATAGATCCTAAACTTTACATGATCCCCACTAAAAACCTGATAGAACTTAAATTTTATATGAACCCCACTAAAAACCTGATAGATCCTAAACTTTACATGATCCCCACTAAAAACCTGATAGAACTTAAACTTTACATGAACCCCACTAAAAACATGATAGAACCTAAACTTTACATGAACCCCACTAAAAACCTGATAGAACTTAAACTTTACATGAACCCCACTAAAAACCTGAGAGAATCTAAACTTTACATGAACCCCACTAAAAGCATGATTGATCCTAAACTTTACATGAACCCCACTAAAAACCTGATAGAACTTAAACTTTACATGAACCCCACTAAAAACCTGATAGAACCTAAACTTTATATGAACCCCACTAAAAACCTGATAGATCCTAAACTTTACACAATCCCCACTAAAAACCTGATAGAACTTAAACTTTACATGAACCCCACTAAAAACCTGATAGAACTTAAATTTTATATGAACCCCACTAAAAACCTGATAGATCCTAAACTTTACATGATCCCCACTAAAAACCTGATAGAACTTAAATTTTATATGAACCCCACTAAAAACCTGATAGATCCTAAACTTTACATGATCCCCACTAAAAACCTGATAGAACTTAAACTTTACATGAACCCCACTAAAAACATGATAGAACCTAAACTTTACATGAACCCCACTAAAAACCTGATAGAACTTAAACTTTACATGAACCCCACTAAAAACCTGAGAGAATCTAAACTTTACATGAACCCCACTAAAAACATGATTGATCCTAAACTTTACATGAACCCCACTAAAAACCTGATAGAACTTAAACTTTACATGAACCCCACTAAAAACCTGATAGAACCTAAACTTTATATGAACCCCACTAAAAACCTGATAGATCCTAAACTTTACATAATCCCACTAAAAACCTGATAGAACTTAAACTTTACATGAACCCCACTAAAAACCTGAGAGAATCTAAACTTTACATGAACCCCACTAAAAACCTGATAGATCCTAAACTTTACATGAACCCCACTAAAAACCTGATAGAACTTAAACTTTACATGAACCCCACTAAAAACCTGATAGAACCTAAACTTTATATGAACCCCACTAAAAACCTGATAGATCCTAAACTTTACACAATCCCCACTAAAAACCTGATAGAACTAAAACTTTACATGAACCCCACTAAAAACCTGATAGAACTTAAATTTTATATGAACCCCACTAAAAACCTGATAGATCCTAAACTTTACATGATCCCCACTAAAAACCTGATAGAACTTAAACTTTACATGAACCCCACTAAGAACATGATAGAACCTAAACTTTACATGAACCCCACTAAAAACCTGATAGAACTTAAACTTTACATGAACCCCACTAAAAACCTGAGAGAATCTAAACTTTACATGAACCCCACTAAAAACATGATTGATCCTAAACTTTACATGAACCCCACTAAAAACCTGATAGAACTTAAACTTTACATGAACCCCACTAAAAACCTGATAGAACCTAAACTTTATATGAACCCCACTAAAAACCTGATAGATCCTAAACTTTACACAATCCCCACTAAAAACCTGATAGAGCTTAAACTTTACATGAACCCCACTAAAAACATGATAGAACCTAAACTTCACATGAACCCCACTAAAAATCTAATAGAAACTAAACTTTACATGAACCCCACTAAAAACCTGATAGAACTTAAATTTTATATGAACCCCACTAAAAACCTGATAGAACCTAAACTTTACATGAACCTCACTAAAAACCTGATAGAACCTAAACTTTACATGAATCTCACTAAAAACCTGATAGAACCTAAACTTTACATGAACCCCACTAAAAACCTAATAGAACTTAAACTTTACATGAATCCCACTAAAAACCTGATAGAACCTAAACTTTACATGAACCTAACTAAAAACCTGATAGATCCTAAACTTTACATGCAACACGAACCCCACTAAAAACCTGATAGAACTTAAACTTTACATGAACCCCACTAAAAACCTGATAGAACCTAAACTTCACATGAACCCCCCTAAAAATCTAATAGAAACTAAACTTCACATGAACCCCACTAAAAACCTGATAGAACTTAAATTTTATATGAACCCCACTAAAAACCTGATAGATCCTAAACTTTACATGATCCCCACTAAAAACCTGATAGAACTTAAACTTTACATGAACCCCACTAAAAACATGATAGAACCTAAACTTTACATGAACCCCACTAAAAACCTGATAGAACTTAAACTTTACATGAACCCCACTAAAAACCTGAGAGAATCTAAACTTTACATGAACCCCACTAAAAACCTGATTGATCCTAAACTTTACATGAACCCCACTAAAAACCTGATAGAACTTAAACTTTACATGAACCCCACTAAAAACCTGATAGAACCTAAACTTTATATGAACCCCACTAAAAACCTGATAGATCCTAAACTTTACACAATCCCCACTAAAAACCTGATAGAACTTAAACTTTACATGAACCCCACTAAAAACCTGATAGAACTTAAATTTTATATGAACCCCACTAAAAACCTGATAGATCCTAAACTTTACATGATCCCCACTAAAAACCTGATAGAACTTAAACTTTACATGAACCCACTAAAAACATGATAGAACCTAAACTTTACATGAACCCCACTAAAAACCTGATAGAACTTAAATTTTACATGAACCCCACTAAAAACCTGAGAGAATCTAAACTTTACATGAACCCCACTAAAAACATGATTGATCCTAAACTTTACATGAACCCCACTAAAAACCTGATAGAACTTAAACTTTACATGAACCCCACTAAAAACCTGATAGAACCTAAACTTTATATGAACCCCACTAAAAACCTGATAGATCCTAAACTTTACACAATCCCCACTAAAAACCTGATAGAACTTAAACTTTACATGAACCCCACTAAAAACCTGATAGATCCTAAACTTTACATAATCCCACTAAAAACCTGATAGAACTTAAACTTTACATGAACCCCACTAAAAACATGATAGAACCTAAACTTTACATGAACCTCACTAAAAACCTGATAGAACTTAAATTTTATATGAACCCCACTAAAAACCTGATAGATCCTAAACTTTACATGATCCCCACTAAAAACCTGATAGAACTTAAACTTTACATGAACCCCACTAAAAACATGATAGAACATAAACTTTACATGAACCCCACTAAAAACCTGAGAGAATCTAAACTTTACATGAACCCCACTAAAAACATGATTGATCCTAAACTTTACATGAACCCCACTAAAAACCTGATAGAACTTAAACTTTACATGAACCCCACTAAAAACCTGATAGAACCTAAACTTTATATGAACCCCACTAAAAACCTGATAGATCCTAAACTTTACACAATCCCCACTAAAAACCTGATAGAGCTTAAACTTTACATGAACCCCACTAAAAACATGATAGAACCTAAACTTCACATGAACCCCACTAAAAATCTAATAGAAACTAAACTTTACATGAACCCCACTAAAAACCTGATAGAACTTAAATTTTATATGAACCCCACTAAAAACCTGATAGAACCTAAACTTTACATGAACCTCACTAAAAACCTGATAGAACCTAAACTTTACATGAATCTCACTAAAAACCTGATAGAACCTAAACTTTACATGAACCCCACTAAAAACCTAATAGAACTTAAACTTTACATGAATCCCACTAAAAACCTGATAGAACCTAAACTTTACATGAACCTAACTAAAAACCTGATAGATCCTAAACTTTACATGCAACACGAACCCCACTAAAAACCTGATAGATCCTAAACTTTACATGATCCCCACTAAAAACCTGATAGAACTTAAACTTTACATGAACCCCACTAAAAACATGATAGAACCTAAACTTTACATGAACCCCACTAAAAACCTGATAGAACTTAAACTTTACATGAACCCCACTAAAAACCTGAGAGAATCTAAACTTTACATGAACCCCACTAAAAACATGATTGATCCTAAACTTTACATGAACCCCACTAAAAACCTGATAGAACTTAAACTTTACATGAACCCCACTAAAAACCTGATAGAACCTAAACTTTATATGAACCCCACTAAAAACCTGATAGATCCTAAACTTTACACAATCCCCACTAAAAACCTGATAGAACTTAAACTTTACATGAACCCCACTAAAAACCTGATAGAACTTAAATTTTATATGAACCCCACTAAAAACCTGATAGATCCTAAACTTTACATGATCCCCACTAAAAACCTGATAGAACTTAAACTTTACATGAACCCACTAAAAACATGATAGAAACTAAACTTTACATGAACCCCACTAAAAACCTGATAGAACTTAAACTTTACATGAACCCCACTAAAAACCTGAGAGAATCTAAACTTTACATGAACCCCACTAAAAACATGATTGATCCTAAACTTTACATGAACCCCACTAAAAACCTGATAGAACTTAAACTTTACATGAACCCCACTAAAAACCTGATAGAACCTAAACTTTATATGAACCCCACTAAAAACCTGATAGATCCTAAACTTTACACAATCCCCACTAAAAACCTGATAGAACTTAAACTTTACATGAACCCCACTAAAAACCTGATAGATCCTAAACTTTACATAATCCCACTCAAAACCTGATAGAACTTAAACTTTACATGAACCCCACTAAAAACATGATAGAACCTAAACTTTACATGAACCTCACTAAAAACCTGATAGAACTTAAATTTTATATGAACCCCACTAAAAACCTGATAGATCCTAAACTTTACATGATCCCCACTAAAAACCTGATAGAACTTAAACTTTACATGAACCCCACTAAAAACATGATAGAACCTAAACTTTACATGAACCCCACTAAAAACCTGATAGAACTTAAACTTTACATGAACCCCACTAAAAACCTGAGAGAATCTAAACTTTACATGAACCCCACTAAAAACATGATTGATCCTAAACTTTACATGAACCCCACTAAAAACCTGATAGAACTTAAACTTTACATGAACCCCACTAAAAACCTGATAGAACCTAAACTTTATATGAACCCCACTAAAAACCTGATAGATCCTAAACTTTACACAATCCCCACTAAAAACCTGATAGAACTTAAACTTTACATGAACCCCACTAAAAACCTGATAGAACTTAAATTTTATATGAACCCCACTAAAAACCTGATAGATCCTAAACTTTACATGATCCCCACTAAAAACCTGATAGAACTTAAACTTTACATGAACCCCACTAAAAACATGATAGAACCTAAACTTTACATGAACCCCACTAAAAACCTGATAGAACTTAAACTTTACATGAACCCCACTAAAAACCTGAGAGAATCTAAACTTTACATGAACCCCACTAAAAACATGATTGATCCTAAACTTTACATGAACCCCACTAAAAACCTTATAGAACTTAAACTTTACATGAACCCCACTAAAAACCTGATAGAACCTAAACTTTATATGAACCCCACTAAAAACCTGATAGATCCTAAACTTTACACAATCCCCACTAAAAACCTGATAGAACTTAAACTTTACATGAACCCCACTAAAAACCTGATAGATCCTAAACTTTACATAATCCCACTAAAAACCTGATAGAACTTAAACTTTACATGAACCCCACTAAAAACATGATAGAACCTAAACTTTACATGAACCTCACTAAAAACCTGATAGAACTTAAACTTTACATGAACCCCACTAAAAACCTGATAGAACCTAAACTTTACATGAACCCCACTAAAAACCTGATAGAACTTAAACTTTACATGAACCCCACTAAAAACCTGATAGAACCTAAACTTTATATGAACCCCACTAAAAACCTGATAGATCCTAAACTTTACACAATCCCCACTAAAAACCTGATAGAACTTAAACTTTACATGAACCCCACTAAAAACCTGATAGAACTTAAATTTTATATGAACCCCACTAAAAACCTGATAGAACTTAAACTTTACATGAACCCCACTAAAAACATGATAGAACCTAAACTTTACATGAACCTCACTAAAAACCTGATAGAACTTAAACTTTACATGAACCCCACTAAAAACCTGATAGAACCTAAACTTTACATGAACCCCACTAAAAACCTGATAGATCCTAAACTTTACATGATCCCCACTAAAAACCTGATAGAACTTAAACTTTACATGAACCCCACTAAAAACATGATAGAACCTAAACTTTACATGAACCCCACTAAAAACCTGATAGAACTTAAACTTTACATGAACCCCACTAAAAACCTGATAGAACCTAAACTTTATATGAACCCCACTAAAAACCTGATAGATCCTAAACTTTACACAATCCCCACTAAAAACCTGATAGAACTTAAACTTTACATGAACCCCACTAAAAACCTGATAGATCCTAAACTTTACATAATCCCACTAAAAACCTGATAGAACTTAAACTTTACATGAACCCCACTAAAAACATGATAGAACCTAAACTTTACATGAACCTCACTAAAAACCTGATAGAACTTAAATTTTATATGAACCCCACTAAAAACCTGATAGATCCTAAACTTTACATGATCCCCACTAAAAACCTGATAGAACTTAAACTTTACATGAACCCCACTAAAAACATGATAGAACCTAAACTTTACATGAACCCCACTAAAAACCTGAGAGAATCTAAACTTTACATGAACCCCACTAAAAACATGATTGATCCTAAACTTTACACAATCCCCACTAAAAACCTGATAGAGCTTAAACTTTACATGAACCCCACTAAAAACATGATAGAACCTAAACTTCACATGAACCCCACTAAAAATCTAATAGAAACTAAACTTTACATGAACCCCACTAAAAACCTGATAGAACTTAAATTTTATATGAACCCCACTAAAAACCTGATAGAACCTAAACTTTACATGAACCTCACTAAAAACCTGATAGAACCTAAACTTTACATGAATCTCACTAAAAACCTGATAGAACCTAAACTTTACATGAACCCCACTAAAAACCTAATAGAACTTAAACTTTACATGAATCCCACTAAAAACCTGATAGAACCTAAACTTTACATGCAACACGAACCCCACTAAAAACCTGATAGAACTTAAACTTTACATGAACCCCACTAAAAACCTGATAGAACCTAAACTTCACATGAACCCCCCTAAAAATCTAATAGAAACTAAACTTCACATGAACCCCACTAAAAACCTGATAGAACTTAAATTTTATATGAACCCCACTAAAAACCTGATAGATCCTAAACTTTACATGATCCCACTAAAAACCTGATAGAACTTAAACTTTACATGAACCCCACTAAAAACATGATAGAACCTAAACTTTACATGAACCCCACTAAAAACCTGATAGAACTTAAACTTTACATGAACCCCACTAAAAACCTGAGAGAATCTAAACTTTACATGAACCCCACTAAAAACATGATTGATCCTAAACTTTACATGAATCCCACTAAAAACCTGATAGAACTTAAACTTTACATGAACCCCACTAAAAACCTGATAGAACCTAAACTTTATATGAACCCCACTAAAAACCTGATAGATCCTAAACTTTACACAATCCCCACTAAAAACCTGATAGAACTTAAACTTTACATGAACCCCACTAAAAACCTGATAGAACTTAAATTTTATATGAACCCCACTAAAAACCTGATAGATCCTAAACTTTACATGATCCCCACTAAAAACCTGATAGAACTTAAACTTTACATGAACCCACTAAAAACATGATAGAACCTAAACTTTACATGAACCCCACTAAAAACCTGATAGAACTTAAACTTTACATGAACCCCACTAAAAACCTGAGAGAACCTAAACTTTACATGAACCCCACTAAAAACCTGATAGAACTTAAACTTTACATGAACCCCACTAAAAACCTGATAGAACTTAAACTTTACATGAACCCCACTAAAAACATGATAGAACCTAAACTTTACATGAACCTCACTAAAAACCTGATAGAACTTAAACTTTACATGAACCCCACTAAAAACATGATAGAACCTAAACTTTACATGAACCCCACTAAAAACCTGATAGAACTTAAACTTTACATGAACCCCACTAAAAACATGATAGAACCTAAACTTTACATGAACCTCACTAAAAACCTGATAGAACTTAAATTTTATATGAACCCCACTAAAAACCTGATAGATCCTAAACTTTACATGATCCCCACTAAAAACCTGATAGAACTTAAACTTTACATGAACCCCACTAAAAACATGATAGAACCTAAACTTTACATGAACCCCACTAAAAACCTGATAGAACTTAAACTTTACATGAACCCCACTAAAAACCTGAGAGAATCTAAACTTTACATGAACCCCACTAAAAACATGATTGATCCTAAACTTTACATGAACCCCACTAAAAACCTGATAGAACTTAAACTTTACATGAACCCCACTAAAAACCTGATAGAACCTAAACTTTATATGAACCCCACTAAAAACCTGATAGATCCTAAACTTTACACAATCCCCACTAAAAACCTGATAGAACTTAAACTTTACATGAACCCCACTAAAAACCTGATAGAACTTAAATTTTATATGAACCCCACTAAAAACCTGATAGATCCTAAACTTTACATGATCCCCACTAAAAACCTGATAGAACTTAAATTTTATATGAACCCCACTAAAAACCTGATAGATCCTAAACTTTACATGATCCCCACTAAAAACCTGATAGAACTTAAACTTTACATGAACCCCACTAAAAACATGATAGAACCTAAACTTTACATGAACCCCACTAAAAACCTGATAGAACTTAAACTTTACATGAACCCCACTAAAAACCTGAGAGAATCTAAACTTTACATGAACCCCACTAAAAACATGATTGATCCTAAACTTTACATGAACCCCACTAAAAACCTGATAGAACTTAAACTTTACATGAACCCCACTAAAAACCTGATAGAACCTAAACTTTATATGAACCCCACTAAAAACCTGATAGATCCTAAACTTTACACAATCCCCACTAAAAACCTGATAGAACTTAAACTTTACATGAACCCCACTAAAAACCTGATAGAACTTAAATTTTATATGAACCCCACTAAAAACCTGATAGATCCTAAACTTTACATGATCCCCACTAAAAACCTGATAGAACTTAAATTTTATATGAACCCCACTAAAAACCTGATAGATCCTAAACTTTACATGATCCCCACTAAAAACCTGATAGAACTTAAACTTTACATGAACCCCACTAAAAACATGATAGAACCTAAACTTTACATGAACCCCACTAAAAACCTGATAGAACTTAAACTTTACATGAACCCCACTAAAAACCTGAGAGAATCTAAACTTTACATGAACCCCACTAAAAACATGATTGATCCTAAACTTTACATGAACCCCACTAAAAACCTGATAGAACTTAAACTTTACATGAACCCCACTAAAAACCTGATAGAACCTAAACTTTATATGAACCCCACTAAAAACCTGATAGATCCTAAACTTTACATAATCCCACTAAAAACCTGATAGAACTTAAACTTTACATGAACCCCACTAAAAACCTGAGAGAATCTAAACTTTACATGAACCCCACTAAAAACCTGATAGATCCTAAACTTTACATGAACCCCACTAAAAACCTGATAGAACTTAAACTTTACATGAACCCCACTAAAAACCTGATAGAACCTAAACTTTATATGAACCCCACTAAAAACCTGATAGATCCTAAACTTTACACAATCCCCACTAAAAACCTGATAGAACTAAAACTTTACATGAACCCCACTAAAAACCTGATAGAACTTAAATTTTATATGAACCCCACTAAAAACCTGATAGATCCTAAACTTTACATGATCCCCACTAAAAACCTGATAGAACTTAAACTTTACATGAACCCCACTAAGAACATGATAGAACCTAAACTTTACATGAACCCCACTAAAAACCTGATAGAACTTAAACTTTACATGAACCCCACTAAAAACCTGAGAGAATCTAAACTTTACATGAACCCCACTAAAAACATGATTGATCCTAAACTTTACATGAACCCCACTAAAAACCTGATAGAACTTAAACTTTACATGAACCCCACTAAAAACCTGATAGAACCTAAACTTTATATGAACCCCACTAAAAACCTGATAGATCCTAAACTTTACACAATCCCCACTAAAAACCTGATAGAGCTTAAACTTTACATGAACCCCACTAAAAACATGATAGAACCTAAACTTCACATGAACCCCACTAAAAATCTAATAGAAACTAAACTTTACATGAACCCCACTAAAAACCTGATAGAACTTAAATTTTATATGAACCCCACTAAAAACCTGATAGAACCTAAACTTTACATGAACCTCACTAAAAACCTGATAGAACCTAAACTTTACATGAATCTCACTAAAAACCTGATAGAACCTAAACTTTACATGAACCCCACTAAAAACCTAATAGAACTTAAACTTTACATGAATCCCACTAAAAACCTGATAGAACCTAAACTTTACATGAACCTAACTAAAAACCTGATAGATCCTAAACTTTACATGCAACACGAACCCCACTAAAAACCTGATAGAACTTAAACTTTACATGAACCCCACTAAAAACCTGATAGAACCTAAACTTCACATGAACCCCCCTAAAAATCTAATAGAAACTAAACTTCACATGAACCCCACTAAAAACCTGATAGAACTTAAATTTTATATGAACCCCACTAAAAACCTGATAGATCCTAAACTTTACATGATCCCCACTAAAAACCTGATAGAACTTAAACTTTACATGAACCCCACTAAAAACCTGATAGAACTTAAATTTTATATGAACCCCACTAAAAACCTGATAGATCCTAAACTTTACATGATCCCCACTAAAAACCTGATAGAACTTAAACTTTACATGAACCCCACTAAAAACATGATAGAACCTAAACTTTACATGAACCCCACTAAAAACCTGATAGAACTTAAACTTTACATGAACCCCACTAAAAACCTGAGAGAATCTAAACTTTACATGAACCCCACTAAAAACATGATTGATCCTAAACTTTACATGAACCCCACTAAAAACCTGATAGAACTTAAACTTTACATGAACCCCACTAAAAACCTGATAGAACCTAAACTTTATATGAACCCCACTAAAAACCTGATAGATCCTAAACTTTACACAATCCCCACTAAAAACCTGATAGAACTTAAACTTTACATGAACCCCACTAAAAACCTGATAGAACTTAAATTTTATATGAACCCCACTAAAAACCTGATAGATCCTAAACTTTACATGATCCCCACTAAAAACCTGATAGAACTTAAATTTTATATGAACCCCACTAAAAACCTGATAGATCCTAAACTTTACATGATCCCCACTAAAAACCTGATAGAACTTAAACTTTACATGAACCCCACTAAAAACATGATAGAACCTAAACTTTACATGAACCCCACTAAAAACCTGATAGAACTTAAACTTTACATGAACCCCACTAAAAACCTGAGAGAATCTAAACTTTACATGAACCCCACTAAAAACATGATTGATCCTAAACTTTACATGAACCCCACTAAAAACCTGATAGAACTTAAACTTTACATGAACCCCACTAAAAACCTGATAGAACCTAAACTTTATATGAACCCCACTAAAAACCTGATAGATCCTAAACTTTACACAATCCCCACTAAAAACCTGATAGAACTTAAACTTTACATGAACCCCACTAAAAACCTGATAGAACTTAAATTTTATATGAACCCCACTAAAAACCTGATAGATCCTAAACTTTACATGATCCCCACTAAAAACCTGATAGAACTTAAATTTTATATGAACCCCACTAAAAACCTGATAGATCCTAAACTTTACATGATCCCCACTAAAAACCTGATAGAACTTAAACTTTACATGAACCCCACTAAAAACATGATAGAACCTAAACTTTACATGAACCCCACTAAAAACCTGATAGAACTTAAACTTTACATGAACCCCACTAAAAACCTGAGAGAATCTAAACTTTACATGAACCCCACTAAAAACATGATTGATCCTAAACTTTACATGAACCCCACTAAAAACCTGATAGAACTTAAACTTTACATGAACCCCACTAAAAACCTGATAGAACCTAAACTTTATATGAACCCCACTAAAAACCTGATAGATCCTAAACTTTACATAATCCCACTAAAAACCTGATAGAACTTAAACTTTACATGAACCCCACTAAAAACCTGAGAGAATCTAAACTTTACATGAACCCCACTAAAAACCTGATAGATCCTAAACTTTACATGAACCCCACTAAAAACCTGATAGAACTTAAACTTTACATGAACCCCACTAAAAACCTGATAGAACCTAAACTTTATATGAACCCCACTAAAAACCTGATAGATCCTAAACTTTACACAATCCCCACTAAAAACCTGATAGAACTAAAACTTTACATGAACCCCACTAAAAACCTGATAGAACTTAAATTTTATATGAACCCCACTAAAAACCTGATAGATCCTAAACTTTACATGATCCCCACTAAAAACCTGATAGAACTTAAACTTTACATGAACCCCACTAAGAACATGATAGAACCTAAACTTTACATGAACCCCACTAAAAACCTGATAGAACTTAAACTTTACATGAACCCCACTAAAAACCTGAGAGAATCTAAACTTTACATGAACCCCACTAAAAACATGATTGATCCTAAACTTTACATGAACCCCACTAAAAACCTGATAGAACTTAAACTTTACATGAACCCCACTAAAAACCTGATAGAACCTAAACTTTATATGAACCCCACTAAAAACCTGATAGATCCTAAACTTTACACAATCCCCACTAAAAACCTGATAGAGCTTAAACTTTACATGAACCCCACTAAAAACATGATAGAACCTAAACTTCACATGAACCCCACTAAAAATCTAATAGAAACTAAACTTTACATGAACCCCACTAAAAACCTGATAGAACTTAAATTTTATATGAACCCCACTAAAAACCTGATAGAACCTAAACTTTACATGAACCTCACTAAAAACCTGATAGAACCTAAACTTTACATGAATCTCACTAAAAACCTGATAGAACCTAAACTTTACATGAACCCCACTAAAAACCTAATAGAACTTAAACTTTACATGAATCCCACTAAAAACCTGATAGAACCTAAACTTTACATGAACCTAACTAAAAACCTGATAGATCCTAAACTTTACATGCAACACGAACCCCACTAAAAACCTGATAGAACTTAAACTTTACATGAACCCCACTAAAAACCTGATAGAACCTAAACTTCACATGAACCCCCCTAAAAATCTAATAGAAACTAAACTTCACATGAACCCCACTAAAAACCTGATAGAACTTAAATTTTATATGAACCCCACTAAAAACCTGATAGATCCTAAACTTTACATGATCCCCACTAAAAACCTGATAGAACTTAAACTTTACATGAACCCCACTAAAAACATGATAGAACCTAAACTTTACATGAACCCCACTAAAAACCTGATAGAACTTAAACTTTACATGAACCCCACTAAAAACCTGAAAGAATCTAAACTTTACATGAACCCCACTAAAAACCTGATTGATCCTAAACTTTACATGAACCCCACTAAAAACCTGATAGAACTTAAACTTTACATGAACCCCACTAAAAACCTGATAGAACCTAAACTTTATATGAACCCCACTAAAAACCTGATAGATCCTAAACTTTACACAATCCCCACTAAAAACCTGATAGAACTTAAACTTTACATGAACCCCACTAAAAACCTGATAGAACTTAAATTTTATATGAACCCCACTAAAAACCTGATAGATCCTAAACTTTACATGATCCCCACTAAAAACCTGATAGAACTTAAACTTTACATGAACCCACTAAAAACATGATAGAACCTAAACTTTACATGAACCCCACTAAAAACCTGATAGAACTTAAATTTTACATGAACCCCACTAAAAACCTGAGAGAATCTAAACTTTACATGAACCCCACTAAAAACATGATTGATCCTAAACTTTACATGAACCCCACTAAAAACCTGATAGAACTTAAACTTTACATGAACCCCACTAAAAACCTGATAGAACCTAAACTTTATATGAACCCCACTAAAAACCTGATAGATCCTAAACTTTACACAATCCCCACTAAAAACCTGATAGAACTTAAACTTTACATGAACCCCACTAAAAACCTGATAGATCCTAAACTTTACATAATCCCACTAAAAACCTGATAGAACTTAAACTTTACATGAACCCCACTAAAAACATGATAGAACCTAAACTTTACATGAACCTCACTAAAAACCTGATAGAACTTAAATTTTATATGAACCCCACTAAAAACCTGATAGATCCTAAACTTTACATGATCCCCACTAAAAACCTGATAGAACTTAAACTTTACATGAACCCCACTAAAAACATGATAGAACATAAACTTTACATGAACCCCACTAAAAACCTGAGAGAATCTAAACTTTACATGAACCCCACTAAAAACATGATTGATCCTAAACTTTACATGAACCCCACTAAAAACCTGATAGAACTTAAACTTTACATGAACCCCACTAAAAACCTGATAGAACCTAAACTTTATATGAACCCCACTAAAAACCTGATAGATCCTAAACTTTACACAATCCCCACTAAAAACCTGATAGAGCTTAAACTTTACATGAACCCCACTAAAAACATGATAGAACCTAAACTTCACATGAACCCCACTAAAAATCTAATAGAAACTAAACTTTACATGAACCCCACTAAAAACCTGATAGAACTTAAATTTTATATGAACCCCACTAAAAACCTGATAGAACCTAAACTTTACATGAACCTCACTAAAAACCTGATAGAACCTAAACTTTACATGAATCTCACTAAAAACCTGATAGAACCTAAACTTTACATGAACCCCACTAAAAACCTAATAGAACTTAAACTTTACATGAATCCCACTAAAAACCTGATAGAACCTAAACTTTACATGAACCTAACTAAAAACCTGATAGATCCTAAACTTTACATGCAACACGAACCCCACTAAAAACCTGATAGATTCTAAACTTTACATGATCCCCACTAAAAACCTGATAGAACTTAAACTTTACATGAACCCCACTAAAAACATGATAGAACCTAAACTTTACATGAACCCCACTAAAAACCTGATAGAACTTAAACTTTACATGAACCCCACTAAAAACCTGAGAGAATCTAAACTTTACATGAACCCCACTAAAAACATGATTGATCCTAAACTTTACATGAACCCCACTAAAAACCTGATAGAACTTAAACTTTACATGAACCCCACTAAAAACCTGATAGAACCTAAACTTTATATGAACCCCACTAAAAACCTGATAGATCCTAAACTTTACACAATCCCCACTAAAAACCTGATAGAACTTAAACTTTACATGAACCCCACTAAAAACCTGATAGAACTTAAATTTTATATGAACCCCACTAAAAACCTGATAGATCCTAAACTTTACATGATCCCCACTAAAAACCTGATAGAACTTAAACTTTACATGAACCCACTAAAAACATGATATAAACTAAACTTTACATGAACCCCACTAAAAACCTGATAGAACTTAAACTTTACATGAACCCCACTAAAAACCTGAGAGAATCTAAACTTTACATGAACCCCACTAAAAACATGATTGATCCTAAACTTTACATGAACCCCACTAAAAACCTGATAGAACTTAAACTTTACATGAACCCCACTAAAAACCTGATAGAACCTAAACTTTATATGAACCCCACTAAAAACCTGATAGATCCTAAACTTTACACAATCCCCACTAAAAACCTGATAGAACTTAAACTTTACATGAACCCCACTAAAAACCTGATAGATCCTAAACTTTACATAATCCCACTCAAAACCTGATAGAACTTAAACTTTACATGAACCCCACTAAAAACATGATAGAACCTAAACTTTACATGAACCTCACTAAAAACCTGATAGAACTTAAATTTTATATGAACCCCACTAAAAACCTGATAGATCCTAAACTTTACATGATCCCCACTAAAAACCTGATAGAACTTAAACTTTACATGAACCCCACTAAAAACATGATAGAACCTAAACTTTACATGAACCCCACTAAAAACCTGATAGAACTTAAACTTTACATGAACCCCACTAAAAACCTGAGAGAATCTAAACTTTACATGAACCCCACTAAAAACATGATTGATCCTAAACTTTACATGAACCCCACTAAAAACCTGATAGAACTTAAACTTTACATGAACCCCACTAAAAACCTGATAGAACCTAAACTTTATATGAACCCCACTAAAAACCTGATAGATCCTAAACTTTACACAATCCCCACTAAAAACCTGATAGAACTTAAACTTTACATGAACCCCACTAAAAACCTGATAGAACTTAAATTTTATATGAACCCCACTAAAAACCTGATAGATCCTAAACTTTACATGATCCCCACTAAAAACCTGATAGAACTTAAACTTTACATGAACCCCACTAAAAACATGATAGAACCTAAACTTTACATGAACCCCACTAAAAACCTGATAGAACTTAAACTTTACATGAACCCCACTAAAAACCTGAGAGAATCTAAACTTTACATGAACCCCACTAAAAACATGATTGATCCTAAACTTTACATGAACCCCACTAAAAACCTTATAGAACTTAAACTTTACATGAACCCCACTAAAAACCTGATAGAACCTAAACTTTATATGAACCCCACTAAAAACCTGATAGATCCTAAACTTTACACAATCCCCACTAAAAACCTGATAGAACTTAAACTTTACATGAACCCCACTAAAAACCTGATAGATCCTAAACTTTACATAATCCCACTAAAAACCTGATAGAACTTAAACTTTACATGAACCCCACTAAAAACATGATAGAACCTAAACTTTACATGAACCTCACTAAAAACCTGATAGAACTTAAACTTTACATGAACCCCACTAAAAACCTGATAGAACCTAAACTTTACATGAACCCCACTAAAAACCTGATAGAACTTAAACTTTACATGAACCCCACTAAAAACCTGATAGAACCTAAACTTTATATGAACCCCACTAAAAACCTGATAGATCCTAAACTTTACACAATCCCCACTAAAAACCTGATAGAACTTAAACTTTACATGAACCCCACTAAAAACCTGATAGAACTTAAATTTTATATGAACCCCACTAAAAACCTGATAGAACTTAAACTTTACATGAACCCCACTAAAAACATGATAGAACCTAAACTTTACATGAACCTCACTAAAAACCTGATAGAACTTAAACTTTACATGAACCCCACTAAAAACCTGATAGAACCTAAACTTTACATGAACCCCACTAAAAACCTGATAGATCCTAAACTTTACATGATCCCCACTAAAAACCTGATAGAACTTAAACTTTACATGAACCCCACTAAAAACATGATAGAACCTAAACTTTACATGAACCCCACTAAAAACCTGATAGAACTTAAACTTTACATGAACCCCACTAAAAACCTGATAGAACCTAAACTTTATATGAACCCCACTAAAAACCTGATAGATCCTAAACTTTACACAATCCCCACTAAAAACCTGATAGAACTTAAACTTTACATGAACCCCACTAAAAACCTGATAGATCCTAAACTTTACATAATCCCACTAAAAACCTGATAGAACTTAAACTTTACATGAACCCCACTAAAAACATGATAGAACCTAAACTTTACATGAACCTCACTAAAAACCTGATAGAACTTAAATTTTATATGAACCCCACTAAAAACCTGATAGATCCTAAACTTTACATGATCCCCACTAAAAACCTGATAGAACTTAAACTTTACATGAACCCCACTAAAAACATGATAGAACCTAAACTTTACATGAACCCCACTAAAAACCTGAGAGAATCTAAACTTTACATGAACCCCACTAAAAACATGATTGATCCTAAACTTTACACAATCCCCACTAAAAACCTGATAGAGCTTAAACTTTACATGAACCCCACTAAAAACATGATAGAACCTAAACTTCACATGAACCCCACTAAAAATCTAATAGAAACTAAACTTTACATGAACCCCACTAAAAACCTGATAGAACTTAAATTTTATATGAACCCCACTAAAAACCTGATAGAACCTAAACTTTACATGAACCTCACTAAAAACCTGATAGAACCTAAACTTTACATGAATCTCACTAAAAACCTGATAGAACCTAAACTTTACATGAACCCCACTAAAAACCTAATAGAACTTAAACTTTACATGAATCCCACTAAAAACCTGATAGAACCTAAACTTTACATGCAACACGAACCCCACTAAAAACCTGATAGAACTTAAACTTTACATGAACCCCACTAAAAACCTGATAGAACCTAAACTTCACATGAACCCCCCTAAAAATCTAATAGAAACTAAACTTCACATGAACCCCACTAAAAACCTGATAGAACTTAAATTTTATATGAACCCCACTAAAAACCTGATAGATCCTAAACTTTACATGATCCCACTAAAAACCTGATAGAACTTAAACTTTACATGAACCCCACTAAAAACATGATAGAACCTAAACTTTACATGAACCCCACTAAAAACCTGATAGAACTTAAACTTTACATGAACCCCACTAAAAACCTGAGAGAATCTAAACTTTACATGAACCCCACTAAAAACATGATTGATCCTAAACTTTACATGAACCCCACTAAAAACCTGATAGAACTTAAACTTTACATGAACCCCACTAAAAACCTGATAGAACCTAAACTTTATATGAACCCCACTAAAAACCTGATAGATCCTAAACTTTACACAATCCCCACTAAAAACCTGATAGAACTTAAACTTTACATGAACCCCACTAAAAACCTGATAGAACTTAAATTTTATATGAACCCCACTAAAAACCTGATAGATCCTAAACTTTACATGATCCCCACTAAAAACCTGATAGAACTTAAACTTTACATGAACCCACTAAAAACATGATAGAACCTAAACTTTACATGAACCCCACTAAAAACCTGATAGAACTTAAACTTTACATGAACCCCACTAAAAACCTGAGAGAACCTAAACTTTACATGAACCCCACTAAAAACCTGATAGAACTTAAACTTTACATGAACCCCACTAAAAACCTGAGAGAATCTAAACTTTACATGAACCCCACTAAAAACATGATTGATCCTAAACTTTACATGAACCCCACTAAAAACCTGATAGAACTTAAACTTTACATGAACCCCACTAAAAACCTGATAGAACCTAAACTTTATATGAACCCCACTAAAAACCTGATAGATCCTAAACTTTACACAATCCCCACTAAAAACCTGATAGAACTTAAACTTTACATGAACCCACTAAAAACCTGATAGATCCTAAACTTTACATAATCCCACTCAAAACCTGATAGAACTTAAACTTTACATGAACCCCACTAAAAACATGATAGAACCTAAACTTTACATGAACCTCACTAAAAACCTGATAGAACTTAAATTTTATATGAACCCCACTAAAAACCTGATAGATCCTAAACTTTACATGATCCCCACTAAAAACCTGATAGAACTTAAACTTTACATGAACCCCACTAAAAACATGATAGAACCTAAACTTTACATGAACCCCACTAAAAACCTGATAGAACTTAAACTTTACATGAACCCCACTAAAAACCTGAGAGAATCTAAACTTTACATGAACCCCACTAAAAACATGATTGATCCTAAACTTTACATGAACCCCACTAAAAACCTGATAGAACTTAAACTTTACATGAACCCCACTAAAAACCTGATAGAACCTAAACTTTATATGAACCCCACTAAAAACCTGATAGATCCTAAACTTTACACAATCCCCACTAAAAACCTGATAGAACTTAAACTTTACATGAACCCCACTAAAAACCTGATAGAACTTAAATTTTATATGAACCCCACTAAAAACCTGATAGATCCTAAACTTTACATGATCCCCACTAAAAACCTGATAGAACTTAAATTTTATATGAACCCCACTAAAAACCTGATAGATCCTAAACTTTACATGATCCCCACTAAAAACCTGATAGAACTTAAACTTTACATGAACCCCACTAAAAACATGATAGAACCTAAACTTTACATGAACCCCACTAAAAACCTGATAGAACTTAAACTTTACATGAACCCCACTAAAAACCTGAGAGAATCTAAACTTTACATGAACCCCACTAAAAACATGATTGATCCTAAACTTTACATGAACCCCACTAAAAACCTGATAGAACTTAAACTTTACATGAACCCCACTAAAAACCTGATAGAACCTAAACTTTATATGAACCCCACTAAAAACCTGATAGATCCTAAACTTTACACAATCCCCACTAAAAACCTGATAGAACTTAAACTTTACATGAACCCCACTAAAAACCTGATAGAACTTAAATTTTATATGAACCCCACTAAAAACCTGATAGATCCTAAACTTTACATGATCCCCACTAAAAACCTGATAGAACTTAAATTTTATATGAACCCCACTAAAAACCTGATAGATCCTAAACTTTACATGATCCCCACTAAAAACCTGATAGAACTTAAACTTTACATGAACCCCACTAAAAACATGATAGAACCTAAACTTTACATGAACCCCACTAAAAACCTGATAGAACTTAAACTTTACATGAACCCCACTAAAAACCTGAGAGAATCTAAACTTTACATGAACCCCACTAAAAACATGATTGATCCTAAACTTTACATGAACCCCACTAAAAACCTGATAGAACTTAAACTTTACATGAACCCCACTAAAAACCTGATAGAACCTAAACTTTATATGAACCCCACTAAAAACCTGATAGATCCTAAACTTTACATAATCCCACTAAAAACCTGATAGAACTTAAACTTTACATGAACCCCACTAAAAACCTGAGAGAATCTAAACTTTACATGAACCCCACTAAAAACCTGATAGATCCTAAACTTTACATGAACCCCACTAAAAACCTGATAGAACTTAAACTTTACATGAACCCCACTAAAAACCTGATAGAACCTAAACTTTATATGAACCCCACTAAAAACCTGATAGATCCTAAACTTTACACAATCCCCACTAAAAACCTGATAGAACTAAAACTTTACATGAACCCCACTAAAAACCTGATAGAACTTAAATTTTATATGAACCCCACTAAAAACCTGATAGATCCTAAACTTTACATGATCCCCACTAAAAACCTGATAGAACTTAAACTTTACATGAACCCCACTAAGAACATGATAGAACCTAAACTTTACATGAACCCCACTAAAAACCTGATAGAACTTAAACTTTACATGAACCCCACTAAAAACCTGAGAGAATCTAAACTTTACATGAACCCCACTAAAAACATGATTGATCCTAAACTTTACATGAACCCCACTAAAAACCTGATAGAACTTAAACTTTACATGAACCCCACTAAAAACCTGATAGAACCTAAACTTTATATGAACCCCACTAAAAACCTGATAGATCCTAAACTTTACACAATCCCCACTAAAAACCTGATAGAGCTTAAACTTTACATGAACCCCACTAAAAACATGATAGAACCTAAACTTCACATGAACCCCACTAAAAATCTAATAGAAACTAAACTTTACATGAACCCCACTAAAAACCTGATAGAACTTAAATTTTATATGAACCCCACTAAAAACCTGATAGAACCTAAACTTTACATGAACCTCACTAAAAACCTGATAGAACCTAAACTTTACATGAATCTCACTAAAAACCTGATAGAACCTAAACTTTACATGAACCCCACTAAAAACCTAATAGAACTTAAACTTTACATGAATCCCACTAAAAACCTGATAGAACCTAAACTTTACATGAACCTAACTAAAAACCTGATAGATCCTAAACTTTACATGCAACACGAACCCCACTAAAAACCTGATAGAACTTAAACTTTACATGAACCCCACTAAAAACCTGATAGAACCTAAACTTCACATGAACCCCCCTAAAAATCTAATAGAAACTAAACTTCACATGAACCCCACTAAAAACCTGATAGAACTTAAATTTTATATGAACCCCACTAAAAACCTGATAGATCCTAAACTTTACATGATCCCCACTAAAAACCTGATAGAACTTAAACTTTACATGAACCCCACTAAAAACATGATAGAACCTAAACTTTACATGAACCCCACTAAAAACCTGATAGAACTTAAACTTTACATGAACCCCACTAAAAACCTGAAAGAATCTAAACTTTACATGAACCCCACTAAAAACCTGATTGATCCTAAACTTTACATGAACCCCACTAAAAACCTGATAGAACTTAAACTTTACATGAACCCCACTAAAAACCTGATAGAACCTAAACTTTATATGAACCCCACTAAAAACCTGATAGATCCTAAACTTTACACAATCCCCACTAAAAACCTGATAGAACTTAAACTTTACATGAACCCCACTAAAAACCTGATAGAACTTAAATTTTATATGAACCCCACTAAAAACCTGATAGATCCTAAACTTTACATGATCCCCACTAAAAACCTGATAGAACTTAAACTTTACATGAACCCACTAAAAACATGATAGAACCTAAACTTTACATGAACCCCACTAAAAACCTGATAGAACTTAAATTTTACATGAACCCCACTAAAAACCTGAGAGAATCTAAACTTTACATGAACCCCACTAAAAACATGATTGATCCTAAACTTTACATGAACCCCACTAAAAACCTGATAGAACTTAAACTTTACATGAACCCCACTAAAAACCTGATAGAACCTAAACTTTATATGAACCCCACTAAAAACCTGATAGATCCTAAACTTTACACAATCCCCACTAAAAACCTGATAGAACTTAAACTTTACATGAACCCCACTAAAAACCTGATAGATCCTAAACTTTACATAATCCCACTAAAAACCTGATAGAACTTAAACTTTACATGAACCCCACTAAAAACATGATAGAACCTAAACTTTACATGAACCTCACTAAAAACCTGATAGAACTTAAATTTTATATGAACCCCACTAAAAACCTGATAGATCCTAAACTTTACATGATCCCCACTAAAAACCTGATAGAACTTAAACTTTACATGAACCCCACTAAAAACATGATAGAACATAAACTTTACATGAACCCCACTAAAAACCTGAGAGAATCTAAACTTTACATGAACCCCACTAAAAACATGATTGATCCTAAACTTTACATGAACCCCACTAAAAACCTGATAGAACTTAAACTTTACATGAACCCCACTAAAAACCTGATAGAACCTAAACTTTATATGAACCCCACTAAAAACCTGATAGATCCTAAACTTTACACAATCCCCACTAAAAACCTGATAGAGCTTAAACTTTACATGAACCCCACTAAAAACATGATAGAACCTAAACTTCACATGAACCCCACTAAAAATCTAATAGAAACTAAACTTTACATGAACCCCACTAAAAACCTGATAGAACTTAAATTTTATATGAACCCCACTAAAAACCTGATAGAACCTAAACTTTACATGAACCTCACTAAAAACCTGATAGAACCTAAACTTTACATGAATCTCACTAAAAACCTGATAGAACCTAAACTTTACATGAACCCCACTAAAAACCTAATAGAACTTAAACTTTACATGAATCCCACTAAAAACCTGATAGAACCTAAACTTTACATGAACCTAACTAAAAACCTGATAGATCCTAAACTTTACATGCAACACGAACCCCACTAAAAACCTGATAGATCCTAAACTTTACATGATCCCCACTAAAAACCTGATAGAACTTAAACTTTACATGAACCCCACTAAAAACATGATAGAACCTAAACTTTACATGAACCCCACTAAAAACCTGATAGAACTTAAACTTTACATGAACCCCACTAAAAACCTGAGAGAATCTAAACTTTACATGAACCCCACTAAAAACATGATTGATCCTAAACTTTACATGAACCCCACTAAAAACCTGATAGAACTTAAACTTTACATGAACCCCACTAAAAACCTGATAGAACCTAAACTTTATATGAACCCCACTAAAAACCTGATAGATCCTAAACTTTACACAATCCCCACTAAAAACCTGATAGAACTTAAACTTTACATGAACCCCACTAAAAACCTGATAGAACTTAAATTTTATATGAACCCCACTAAAAACCTGATAGATCCTAAACTTTACATGATCCCCACTAAAAACCTGATAGAACTTAAACTTTACATGAACCCCACTAAAAACATGATAGAACCTAAACTTTACATGAACCCCACTAAAAACCTGATAGAACTTAAACTTTACATGAACCCCACTAAAAACCTGAGAGAATCTAAACTTTACATGAACCCCACTAAAAACATGATTGATCCTAAACTTTACATGAACCCCACTAAAAACCTTATAGAACTTAAACTTTACATGAACCCCACTAAAAACCTGATAGAACCTAAACTTTATATGAACCCCACTAAAAACCTGATAGATCCTAAACTTTACACAATCCCCACTAAAACCTGATAGAACTTAAACTTTACATGAACCCCACTAAAAACCTGATAGATCCTAAACTTTACATAATCCCACTAAAAACCTGATAGAACTTAAACTTTACATGAACCCCACTAAAAACATGATAGAACCTAAACTTTACATGAACCTCACTAAAAACCTGATAGAACTTAAACTTTACATGAACCCCACTAAAAACCTGATAGAACCTAAACTTTACATGAACCCCACTAAAAACCTGATAGAACTTAAACTTTACATGAACCCCACTAAAAACCTGATAGAACCTAAACTTTATATGAACCCCACTAAAAACCTGATAGATCCTAAACTTTACACAATCCCCACTAAAAACCTGATAGAACTTAAACTTTACATGAACCCCACTAAAAACCTGATAGAACTTAAATTTTATATGAACCCCACTAAAAACCTGATAGAACTTAAACTTTACATGAACCCCACTAAAAACATGATAGAACCTAAACTTTACATGAACCTCACTAAAAACCTGATAGAACTTAAACTTTACATGAACCCCACTAAAAACCTGATAGAACCTAAACTTTACATGAACCCCACTAAAAACCTGATAGATCCTAAACTTTACATGATCCCCACTAAAAACCTGATAGAACTTAAACTTTACATGAACCCCACTAAAAACATGATAGAACCTAAACTTTACATGAACCCCACTAAAAACCTGATAGAACTTAAACTTTACATGAACCCCACTAAAAACCTGATAGAACCTAAACTTTATATGAACCCCACTAAAAACCTGATAGATCCTAAACTTTACACAATCCCCACTAAAAACCTGATAGAACTTAAACTTTACATGAACCCCACTAAAAACCTGATAGATCCTAAACTTTACATAATCCCACTAAAAACCTGATAGAACTTAAACTTTACATGAACCCCACTAAAAACATGATAGAACCTAAACTTTACATGAACCTCACTAAAAACCTGATAGAACTTAAATTTTATATGAACCCCACTAAAAACCTGATAGATCCTAAACTTTACATGATCCCCACTAAAAACCTGATAGAACTTAAACTTTACATGAACCCCACTAAAAACATGATAGAACCTAAACTTTACATGAACCCCACTAAAAACCTGAGAGAATCTAAACTTTACATGAACCCCACTAAAAACATGATTGATCCTAAACTTTACACAATCCCCACTAAAAACCTGATAGAGCTTAAACTTTACATGAACCCCACTAAAAACATGATAGAACCTAAACTTCACATGAACCCCACTAAAAATCTAATAGAAACTAAACTTTACATGAACCCCACTAAAAACCTGATAGAACTTAAATTTTATATGAACCCCACTAAAAACCTGATAGAACCTAAACTTTACATGAACCTCACTAAAAACCTGATAGAACCTAAACTTTACATGAATCTCACTAAAAACCTGATAGAACCTAAACTTTACATGAACCCCACTAAAAACCTAATAGAACTTAAACTTTACATGAATCCCACTAAAAACCTGATAGAACCTAAACTTTACATGCAACACGAACCCCACTAAAAACCTGATAGAACTTAAACTTTACATGAACCCCACTAAAAACCTGATAGAACCTAAACTTCACATGAACCCCCCTAAAAATCTAATAGAAACTAAACTTCACATGAACCCCACTAAAAACCTGATAGAACTTAAATTTTATATGAACCCCACTAAAAACCTGATAGATCCTAAACTTTACATGATCCCACTAAAAACCTGATAGAACTTAAACTTTACATGAACCCCACTAAAAACATGATAGAACCTAAACTTTACATGAACCCCACTAAAAACCTGATAGAACTTAAACTTTACATGAACCCCACTAAAAACCTGAGAGAATCTAAACTTTACATGAACCCCACTAAAAACATGATTGATCCTAAACTTTACATGAACCCCACTAAAAACCTGATAGAACTTAAACTTTACATGAACCCCACTAAAAACCTGATAGAACCTAAACTTTATATGAACCCCACTAAAAACCTGATAGATCCTAAACTTTACACAATCCCCACTAAAAACCTGATAGAACTTAAACTTTACATGAACCCCACTAAAAACCTGATAGAACTTAAATTTTATATGAACCCCACTAAAAACCTGATAGATCCTAAACTTTACATGATCCCCACTAAAAACCTGATAGAACTTAAACTTTACATGAACCCACTAAAAACATGATAGAACCTAAACTTTACATGAACCCCACTAAAAACCTGATAGAACTTAAACTTTACATGAACCCCACTAAAAACCTGAGAGAACCTAAACTTTACATGAACCCCACTAAAAACCTGATAGAACTTAAACTTTACATGAACCCCACTAAAAACCTGAGAGAATCTAAACTTTACATGAACCCCACTAAAAACATGATTGATCCTAAACTTTACATGAACCCCACTAAAACCTGATAGAACTTAAACTTTACATGAACCCCACTAAAAACCTGATAGAACCTAAACTTTATATGAACCCCACTAAAAACCTGATAGATCCTAAACTTTACACAATCCCCACTAAAAACCTGATAGAACTTAAACTTTACATGAACCCACTAAAAACCTGATAGATCCTAAACTTTACATAATCCCACTCAAAACCTGATAGAACTTAAACTTTACATGAACCCCACTAAAAACATGATAGAACCTAAACTTTACATGAACCTCACTAAAACCTGATAGAACTTAAATTTTATATGAACCCCACTAAAAACCTGATAGATCCTAAACTTTACATGATCCCCACGTAAAAACCTGATAGAACTTAAACTTTACATGAACCCCACTAAAAACATGATAGAACCTAAACTTTACATGAACCCCACTAAAAACCTGATAGAACTTAAACTTTACATGAACCCCACTAAAAACCTGAGAGAATCTAAACTTTACATGAACCCCACTAAAAACATGATTGATCCTAAACTTTACATGAACCCCACTAAAAACCTGATAGAACTTAAACTTTACATGAACCCCACTAAAAACCTGATAGAACCTAAACTTTATATGAACCCCACTAAAAACCTGATAGATCCTAAACTTTACACAATCCCCACTAAAAACCTGATAGAACTTAAACTTTACATGAACCCCACTAAAAACCTGATAGAACTTAAATTTTATATGAACCCCACTAAAAACCTGATAGATCCTAAACTTTACATGATCCCCACTAAAAACCTGATAGAACTTAAATTTTATATGAACCCCACTAAAAACCTGATAGATCCTAAACTTTACATGATCCCCACTAAAAACCTGATAGAACTTAAACTTTACATGAACCCCACTAAAAACATGATAGAACCTAAACTTTACATGACCCCACTAAAAACCTGATAGAACTTAAACTTTACATGAACCCCACTAAAAACCTGAGAGAATCTAAACTTTACATGAACCCCACTAAAAACATGATTGATCCTAAACTTTACATGAACCCCACTAAAACCTGATAGAACTTAAACTTTACATGAACCCCACTAAAAACCTGATAGAACCTAAACTTTATATGAACCCCACTAAAAACCTGATAGATCCTAAACTTTACACAATCCCCACTAAAAACCTGATAGAACTTAAACTTTACATGAACCCCACTAAAAACCTGATAGAACTTAAATTTTATATGAACCCCACTAAAAACCTGATAGATCCTAAACTTTACATGATCCCCACTAAAAACCTGATAGAACTTAAATTTTATATGAACCCCACTAAAAACCTGATAGATCCTAAACTTTACATGATCCCCACTAAAAACCTGATAGAACTTAAACTTTACATGAACCCCACTAAAAACATGATAGAACCTAAACTTTACATGAACCCCACTAAAAACCTGATAGAACTTAAACTTTACATGAACCCCACTAAAACCTGAGAGAATCTAAACTTTACATGAACCCCACTAAAAACATGATTGATCCTAAACTTTACATGAACCCCACTAAAAACCTGATAGAACTTAAACTTTACATGAACCCCACTAAAAACCTGATAGAACCTAAACTTTATATGAACCCCACTAAAAACCTGATAGATCCTAAACTTTACATAATCCCACTAAAAACCTGATAGAACTTAAACTTTACATGAACCCCACTAAAAACCTGAGAGAATCTAAACTTTACATGAACCCCACTAAAAACCTGATAGATCCTAAACTTTACATGAACCCCACTAAAAACCTGATAGAACTTAAACTTTACATGAACCCCACTAAAAACCTGATAGAACCTAAACTTTATATGAACCCCACTAAAAACCTGATAGATCCTAAACTTTACACAATCCCCACTAAAAACCTGATAGAACTAAAACTTTACATGAACCCCACTAAAAACCTGATAGAACTTAAATTTTATATGAACCCCACTAAAAACCTGATAGATCCTAAACTTTACATGATCCCCACTAAAAACCTGATAGAACTTAAACTTTACATGAACCCCACTAAGAACATGATAGAACCTAAACTTTACATGAACCCCACTAAAAACCTGATAGAACTTAAACTTTACATGAACCCCACTAAAAACCTGAGAGAATCTAAACTTTACATGAACCCCACTAAAAACATGATTGATCCTAAACTTTACATGAACCCCACTAAAAACCTGATAGAACTTAAACTTTACATGAACCCCACTAAAAACCTGATAGAACCTAAACTTTATATGAACCCCACTAAAAACCTGATAGATCCTAAACTTTACACAATCCCCACTAAAAACCTGATAGAGCTTAAACTTTACATGAACCCCACTAAAAACATGATAGAACCTAAACTTCACATGAACCCCACTAAAAATCTAATAGAAACTAAACTTTACATGAACCCCACTAAAAACCTGATAGAACTTAAATTTTATATGAACCCCACTAAAAACCTGATAGAACCTAAACTTTACATGAACCTCACTAAAAACCTGATAGAACCTAAACTTTACATGAATCTCACTAAAAACCTGATAGAACCTAAACTTTACATGAACCCCACTAAAAACCTAATAGAACTTAAACTTTACATGAATCCCACTAAAAACCTGATAGAACCTAAACTTTACATGAACCTAACTAAAAACCTGATAGATCCTAAACTTTACATGCAACACGA
>CAVMGF010000085.1:0-20182 GCA_963680875.1 Bathymodiolus brooksi
ATTAAATATTAAATAGTAAATGGATGTAACGCTTTCAGGAATAACTACTTCTCACTAACAATTTTTTTCATCCGACATTCCAACTAAATTATCTCTTGAATATTTTGGGATTTATTTTATTTTGAGAATGATTTTTTTTTCAATATAAAATATAACTTTTATGGAAAATTTACTTCATCAGATTAATGACAGTGGCGATGTCTCTCTCTCTCTCTCTCTCTCTCTCTCTCTCTCTCTCTCTTAAAAATACACCATTATTTACTTAAGCAATAATAGTGAATCAGAATACTTAAAAAAAAGAAACAAATTTCTTTCAATTTTCTTGTCAGAATATTTTGTTTTTTAATCAGTGTCGATTTTTTTTATGAAAAGAAAGCATAGCCCCCTTTTCAAGTTAAAAGGTCGACCTCTACGTTAAAATGGATTCAATTTTAGGAAGAACCATGAACGTTACACATTAATTTTCCGAATTTCCATTATTTCATGCAATATAATTAACTGTTGCGTTTTTCCGTATACTGAGTATAAAAGAAAGTTATTTATAGCCGTGTGTCGATCTAATTTATGACTCAATATACATCACTACCTCTTTTGATGGGATGAGCCCAAGTTGTAACATAAATGATATTTTTTTCACTGTACTTGATTGATATCGTAATATGATTGTAAAAATACATAGCTGTGTTATCAAGAGTATTAAATTTTTATAAAACGGAGGAATTATTTCTTACCAGGTAATTTTTTATGCAGCACCAGGTGGTCGACATCTTCTGTACTCCAACCGGTAACGTCGTGAACGTCCTCAAAATCAATGTGCATCATTTTTTTGTATCCCACGATTTTTTAACTGGTTTACGGGTTGTGTGGCAGACGACCAAGCAGAAAAACAATTGTTTGGAGCATATCTTCATGTTTTGAAGTCTAGAGTAGACGACGTTTGGTGGGGAAAAAATCGAGGAAGAACATAGAAAAACTTAAAGACATTTTTTAACCTATCATTGGTTGTCACTACTACCTGGCCACTCATCCCGGTTTTGTAACTTGTCAAAGTAACATGAAAATCACGGCAACGTCGGCGGTCCAAAATGACGTCATTTTGGAGATATTTTGAAAGTATGCTCGTTTAGAATTAAAAAACAAACAAATATATTTAATATAATTAGGATATTTTTTGTACCATAGCAATCGGTAGATTCTAATTTATCAATTGATACCAGATTTTACTTGGTACCTATCGTGGAAATGTAAAAATCACTATAAATAACAGTAGCCTGAAACTGAAAAATATCATGGCTAGGGAATTTTTCTATTGACTGCTATCCCTATGAAAACCACAAAGCGTGTAAATGATCAGACTATTTCCGTGCATTATTTCATATCCCAGCCCGTTTATGACTCCAAATGTTAATTATCGTAGTAATTATAAACAATATGGAAAGTAAAAATAGAAACTATTCGTATCCTTAAAATGTCTTATTGAACCAACAACTTGATAAATAAAAATAGTCCATAGTTTCGAAAGTTGTAACTTAATAGTTTGTATGCACAACGTGTACATTAATCAACTATAATGTCTTACCGTTTGTTAAAACAATATACACAAAAAAAAAAGAAATTCGTGGAAGTGGGGAAGGAAATTATACGGTCAAGTGTGCAAATTATCACCTATTTATAGCCTTAATTTATTTTTAGAATTTGCATACACATTTTAAATATGTGCTAACTAATTTTGTCACAATACCATTTATGTACTAGAGGATCTCATTCCTGATACTGTTTATCACATTCAGGTGTCTGCTACCTCCAATCGTGGAGAAGGGGAGAAATCACCAATGACTGATGTAAAAACACAACCACTTGTTAAGTCCAAGCAATATGTTGCTGGAGTGGTAAAATGTCCATTCTGCAAACAGACAGAATTGGTTGTAGTACAGTAAAACATTGTTGTAACACCACTATCACTCAGTTCAGCATAATTTTTGTGCTATAACTTATTTGACGGTAGATCGAGTCAAGTAAAAACCAGAAGTGAATGTCTACTATTGATAAAAAGAAAACAGATTGTGATGAAGAATATTGTCATTTACATATTTGATTCAATTTGAAAACAAAAGAAAAGGTGAATTTAAGGAAGACAATTAAACATTTTAACCACATGAATAAGAAATCCCAGTGTGAACGACTCTTTTGTGTCTATTTTGGTGAGTCCCATGATCATCTTCTGAATGGTGTTGGTTTTATTTTGTTCGCCATGTTAATAGGATACCACACAGAGTCCTAAAGTAAGCAATAAATTCCCTCTTACATACATGTAGGTTGGAATAAATAGAAACTATGGCTCACAATTTGTTGTGTTAGGCTACAATTCCACATATTTTTCAAACAAAATTCAAAAAGGTAAAACATGCTACTCCGAGGAACAAGTGATCAGTATGCTGGAGTTCCTCATCAATAGAATATTTGTCTCCTGGGACACTGTTTCAGCAGGTCGTCGGCATACAAATGGGTACGAATTGTGCCCCTCTTCTAGCCGATTTAATTTTATACTCATATGAATCGGAGTTTCTTCAAAAACTTGTAAAAGATAAGAAGATTCATGAGGCTAGAGCCTTTAATTTCACATACAGGTATATTGATGACATTTTATCTATCAATAACTCTAGATTTGCAGAATTTCTTCCATTGATATATTCTCCAGAGCTGGAAGTTAAAGAGACCACAGATACAGCTTCGTCCGCATCATTTTTGGACTTATACCTTGAATTTGACGACAGTGGTCAACTCAGTATTAAAATTTATGATAAACGGGACGACTTCAATTTTAAAATCATAAATTTTCCAAATATGTGCAGCAATATACCAGCTTCTCCTGCATATGGTGTTTAAATTTCACAATTGATTCGCTATGCAAGGGCCAGTAGCAATTATTCTGATTTCCTGATACGTCATCTTCATCTGAGAAACAGGCTACTGGACCAGGGCTATCAAAAGATTCGCCTTATTTGATCTCTTAAAAAGTTTATATTCCGATACCAAGATCTTGTCGAAATATATTCCGTCTCTGCAGAGACGATGATAAACGATGCATTTTCACATAATGAAAATGTATAAAGATAAGGAAGTCAACAAAAATGTCAAAGATATTTTTTTATCAATCTGTGACGTAAAATTGTTTCTGACATTTGCTTCACTGGGTTTGGCACTGCTTTGACAACTATTTTACCTATTTTCTTCCAGTATTATTATAAATACTGTTATAGTGATAGCCGGAACCTTTCAGCCGTAATGAAAGCGGGAGGTTTGGCGCTTTAAAATTTGATTCAACCCACCATTTCTTTAGAAATACCTGTACCAAGTCAGGGTCATTACGGTTTTCACAGTTTTCAGGTTGTTGACTGATTTTGTCTGTTTATGTACTTATGAGTTTTGACTTTCCCTTTGTAAGATTGTTCGGAGTTCAGTAATTTTGTTATTACCATTATTTGTTAGATAATCAACAATTTCCCTTTGATGTATAAAATCGGTAGGTTTATAGGAGCACTCTTTATCACAATGATCAGCTTCCAATTTTTATTTTACCATTTTCTTGAGAACCAGTTTTGAAAATACTACAGTAAATGGCATGCAATGAGAATTCTGATATACAATATTTCAGATGCACTGAGATAGTAAAAAGCTACTAAATTAACCACCTCAAGAGGGACCACCCCTCAAACAAGGCCAATTTTTCATTGCAGAAGTTTTAGTCTTATAAGAGAGGGACTACTATATTGTATCACATACTGTACCTTTTTTTCATAGATTGTACTCATACAATATTTACATAACATGTATTTTTCTTTTGAGCTCACCTTGCCAAAGGCAAAGTGAGCTTTTACCACCACTTGCCGTCCGTAAACGTTTCACATTTTCATCTTCTCCTCTGAAACCCCTCAGCCAAATGAACTGAAACTTGGTAGGAAGCATCTATGGAAGATCCTCTATAAAGATTGCTAATTTTGTCCCGATCCATTAACAAACATGACCGTGATATGCAACATTCAATCATACACAATAAAAAGCCCCACAGTCCTGTGGTTCAAACGCTGGGGACCATAGATGAACATGGACAGAATGGAGAAAATATCAAAACTGGCAGGAATCATCATTGTGATATTTAAATTAAAATATTCGCAAATTTAGGCTCCATGGTCTTTAAGGTTTCCTAGACCTTGTATCCAATGATTAAAGTACGCTGGAATGGAAACAAATCAATCAATCAAGCAACCATCGTCTGAAGAACCAGAAATAGAAATGGAATTCTTTTTGGCATTAAGCAGCATTGTGATATAAATATTCAATTGAATGTCAATTTGGTTCAAGTACTTCGAGATCAAAATTTTAGATATTTCAAAATATTTGAATTCTCATATTTGGTTAGGGGCCGTTGTAGCCGTGATCGTATGGTAGTTGGATTTACAACTACCTACGCAATCATTGCCCATCACCACTGATGTTGTGAATTCGAATCTCGATCAGGGCGAGGTGTACAACATTATGTGATAAAATTTGTCAATGTCTTGCAACAGGTTTGTGGTTTTCTCCTGGTCCTCCGGTTTCCTCCACCAATAAAACTGACCACCACGATATAACTGAAATATTGCTGAAAGTGACGTTAAACACCATCACACAAACAAACATCATATTTGGTTAGTTTCCTTGAAGATTTGCAGACATATTATTTCTTGGAAAAATACCTAGTAACTGTATATATCTTGAACCAGAAGAATTAAAGCTGTGGTAACACGAACAATTACATTTCAAGATACTTGAATACCATGACTGACTTTATAATATCTCACAATATATTTATGGAATAACTCTTCTTTCATTAATATTTTTTTCAGTTCCAGTTATTGAATTGGAACAAGATACGTTTACTGTTTACGAGAGTGAATTGGCTTCAATTAGATGTAAGAAAATAAGAAATAAAAAAAAGGATGATAAACCTTTTTGGGAAAGGATTGCTCAACATCATGGAGAAAACAACTTGAAAATCAGAAAGAAGAAAGAGGGCAGATTTGAATTAGAAATAGATCCTCCATGTTTGAAGATTTTAAATGCTGAGATGTCAGATAGCGGAGACTACTATTGCTGTATTGAATATTCAACATATAATGGAGAAAAGACTGTGAAAAGTCAAAAAGCACATCTGATTATTAAGAAAAGTAGGCATATACTGTAGTCCCTCTAGTATAAGGCCCCTCCCACCAAAGGTCACCCTTCTTTTTAGACAATATTTCAGATGCACTGAGATAGTAAAAAGCTACTAAATTAACCACCTCAAGAGGGACCACCCCTCAAATAAGGCCAATTTTTCATTGCAGAAGTTTTAGTCTTATAAGAGAGGGACTACTATATTGTATCACATACTGTACCTTTTTTTCATAGATTGTACTCATACAATATTTACATAACATGTATTTTTCTTTTGAGCTCACCTTGCCAAAGGCAAAGTGAGCTTTTACCACCACTTGCCGTCCGTAAACGTTTCACATTTTCATCTTCTCCTCTGAAACCCCTCAGCCAAATGAACTGAAACTTGGTAGGAAGCATCTATGGAAGATCCTCTATAAAGATTGCTAATTTTGTCCCGATCCATTAACAAACATGACCGTGATATGCAACATTCAATCATACACAATAAAAAGCCCCACAGTCCTGTGGTTCAAACGCTGGGGACCATAGATGAACATGGACAGAATGGAGAAAATATCAAAACTGGCAGGAATCATCATTGTGATATGTAAATTAAAATATTCGCAAATTTAGGCTCCATGGTCTTTATGGTTTCCTAGACCTTGTATCCAATGATTAAAGTATGCTGGAATGGAAACAAATCAATCAATCAAGCATCCATCGTCTGAAGAACCAGAAATAGAAATGGAATTCTTTTTGGCATTAAGCAGCATTGTGATCTAAAAATTCAATTGAATGTCAATTTGGTTCAAGTACTTCGAGATCAAAATTTTAGATATTTCAAAATATTCGAATTCTCATATTTGGTTAGGGGGCCGTCGTGGCCATGATCGTATAATAGTTGGATTTACAACTACCTACGCAATCATTGCCTATCACCAATGATGTTGTGAATTCAAATCTCGATCAGGGCGAGGTGTACAATAAATAAGGGTAATAACAAAATTACCGAACTCCGAACAATTTTACAAAGGGAAAGTCAAAACTCATAAGTATATAAACAGACAAAATCAGTCAACAACCGGAAAACTGTGAAAATTATGTGATAAAATTTGTCAGTGTCTTGCAACAGGTCTGTGGTTTTCTCCTGTTCCTCCGATTTCCTCCACCAATAAAACTGACCACCACGATATAACTGAAATATTGTTGAAAGTGACGTTAAACACCATCACACAAACAAACATCATTTTTGGTTAGTTTCCTTGAAGATTTGCAGACATATTATTTCTTGGAAAAATACCTAGTAACTGTATATATCTTGAACCAGAAGAATTAAAGCTGTGGTAACACGGAACAATTACATTTCAAGATACTTCAATACCATGACTGACTTTATAATATCTCACAATATATTTATGGAATAACTCTTCTTTCATTAATATTTTTTTCAGTTCCAGTTATTGAATTGGAACAAGATACGTTTACTGTTTACGAGAATGAATTAGTTTCAATTAAATGTAAGGAAATAAGAAATAAAAAAGATCAACATAAAATTTTTTGGGAAAGGATTGATGATCAGAATGAAGAAGACAACTTGGAAATAAGAGAGACGAAAGAGGGCAGATTTAAAATAGAAATACATCCTCCATGTTTGAAGATTTTAAATGCTGAGATATCAGATAGTGGATGCTACTATTGCCATATTAGATATTCAACATCTGATGGACAAATGACTGCGAAAACTGAAAAAGCACATCTGATTATTGAGAAAAGTAGGCATATACTGTAGTCCCTCTAGTATAAGGCCCCTCCCACCAAAGGTCACCCTTCTTTTTAGACAATATTTCAGATGCACTGAGAAAGTAAAAAGCTACTACATTAACCACCTCAAGAGGGGCCACCCCTCAAATAAGGCCAATTTTTCATTGCAGAAGTTTTAGTCTTATAAGAGAGGGACTACTATATTGTATCACATACTGTACCTTTTTTCATAGATTGTACTCATACAATATTTACATAGCTGGTATTTTTCTTTTTAGCTCACCTTGCCAAAGTCAAAGTGAGCTTTTGCCATCACTTGCCGTCCGTTAACGTTTCACATTTTCATCTTCTCCTCTGAAACCCCTCAGCCAAATGAACTGAAACTTGGTAGGAAGCATATATGGAAGATCCTCTCTAAAGATTGCTAATTTTGTTCCGATCCATTAACAAATGATGGCCGTGATATGCAACATTCAATCATACACAATAAAAAGCCCCACAGTCCTATGTGGTTCAAACGACGGGGACCATAGATGAACATGGACAGAATGGAGAAAATATCAAAACTGGCAGGAATCATCATTGTGATATGTAAATTAAAATATTCACAAATTTAGGCTCCATGGTCTTTAAGGTTTCCTAGACCTTGTATTCAATGATTAAAGTACGCTGGAATGGAAACAAATCAATCAATCAAGCAACCATCGTCTGAAGAACCAGAAATAGAAATGGAATTCTTTTTGGCATTAAGCAGCATTGTGATCTAAAAATTCAATTGAATGTCAATTTGGTTCAAGTACTTCGAGATCAAAATTTTAGATATTTCAAAATATTTGAATTCTCATGTTTGGTTAGGGGGCCGTCGTAGCCGTGATCGTATGGTAGTTGGATTTACAACTACCTACGCAATCATTGCCTATCACCACTGATGTTGTGAATTCGAATCTCGATCAGGGCGAGGTGTACAATAAATAAGGATAATAACAAAATTACCGAACTCCGAACAATCTTATAACTTTAGAGAAAGTCAAAACTCATAAGTATATAAACAAACAAAATCAGTCAACAACCGGAAAACTGAAAATTATGTGATAAAATTTGTCAGTATCTTGCAACAGGTCTGTGGTTTTCTCCTGTTCCTCTGATTTCCTCCACCAATAAAACTGACCACCACGATATAACTGAAATATTGTTGAAAGTGACGTTAAACACCATCACACAAACAAACATCATTTTTGGTTAGTTTCCTTGAAGATTTGCAGACATATTATTTCTTGGAAAAATACCTAGTAACTGTATATATCTTGAACCAGAAGAATTAAAGCTGTGGTAACACGAACAATTACATTTCAAGATACTTGAATACCATGACTGACTTTATAATAGCTCACAATATATTTATGGAATAACTCTTCTTTCATTAATATTTTTTTCAGTTCCAGTTATTGAATTGGAACAAGATACGTTTACTGTTTACGAGAGTGAATTGGTTTCAATTAGATGTAAGGAAATAAGAAATAAAAAAGATGAAGATCAACTTTTTTGGGAAAGGATTAATGATCAGAATGAAGAAGACAACTTGAAAATAAGAGAGACGAAAGAGGGCAGATTTAAAATAGAAATAAATCCTCCATGTTTGAAGATTTTTAATGCTGAGATGTCAGATAGCGGAGACTACTATTGCTGTATTGAATATTCAACATCTGATGGACAAAAGACTGTGAAAAGTCAAAAAGCACATCTGATTATTGAGGAAAGTAAGCATATACTGTAGTCCCTCTAGTATAAGGCCCCTCCCACCAAAGGTCACCCTAGGGATAGCAGCGGGAAATTTATGCTATATGAAATAATTAAACTTGGTCTTTCTAGTGGTAGTATGTAAAAGTAGAAATGGTATGCACTTTAAATTATTAAAATCGGATAATATTTGTAGTTTTTACACTAATTTAAACATTGAAAAATATGCAGTTGTTTTGGCGGGAAAACCCATTACTATAGATATCTGAAAAATAGGACCTCTTTCGTTTCATAGTTCTGATAGAAAAAATATATGTACATCGACCCTTTTTTTCCTATTATGCTTTCCTTTCAATATATTTCCAATAAATAACCAAATAAAATTGGATATTCAATGGGTTTTTTGGAAGGTTGAAATCAAAAATTACCCAAATTTAGTGCAATTTTCCTTTTCGCCTGCTTTTAGACAACAGATATCGTCAATGTTACACCTTTTCCGCCAAGTTTTTCTTACTTCTGCTATTTAAAGCATGTTCTTGTTACTTTAAAAACATGCAAGAAGTAATAAATAGAGAATATACCATAATACGAACTGTTCCGATCACTTAATTGTCTAAAATCACTGATTTTTGGCCTATAAATACGATTTTTATTCATTGAAAATCGCCATTTTCCTCCATTTTTCGTGTATATTTTTTAAATATTATTTCAGTTCAACTAAAAGTATCAACCTTAAAAGCATTTGCATAATTATAATTCAACTAAAAGTATCAACCTTAAAAGCATTTGCATAATTAGAACTAAAAAATGGAACACATAATTCCATGTTCTATTCAATTTATTTTTTATTTTTGGTGTTTTAGCGCCACTTTCAGCAATATTTCAGCTATATCATGGCGTCCAGTTTTCGTGGTGGCAGAGACCGGAATACCTGGAGAGAACCACCGACCATGGGCAAGCAACTGGTAAACTTTATCACTTGCGGCTGCGAGTCTAGTGCACTCTTTTTGTAATTTACAAAGCCAGGCGCGAACCCACACGTATTGGTGATAGGCTTGTATGAGTTGTTAGGTAATCCAACTACCTAACTCATTGAGCCACCCGGGCCCTATATTCTATTCAAAACACTGCTACATAGTACCAATTCTATGCTAAGGAAATTGGTTTTCCTCACAAAATTTCCAATTTAAACCTGAAATATCTGTTCGTTTTTACAACAAAAAGAAATACATATGAGATGCATACTTGTGTACTATTTTTGAACATAATTTGAACAAATATAAATTGCAAAAACATTTCATTTTTTTTTCAATCTATATTCCTTCAAACTGTACAAATATTCATCAAGTTAAATAATTATTCATAATCATTCCTCTGTTGGATTTTGGTTACGGGCAGACCTCTGAAAAGCAGATATATGTTCATCTTGTTTGTGTAACACAAGCTGCTTCCGTTGCTCCTTTGGAATATTTAAAGTAGCATCTATGCCTGTAAGGACACTGTTTGTGTGATTAACAATCTTCAACAAATTTTGAATCAAAGTCTCACAAGATAACTTTTTCCTTTCTTTGGAGAAGAAAAACAACTTATGGTCAATATTTGGAGGAGACATAACCCATTTAAAATAAGTAATTTGTGCTTTAACAACAGATTCCTTTTCATGTTCATTCATACAGCTTTCGAGTAAGGTTGTAATATCTACGCTTGTTTTACAAGGCTGAATATTCAAACGAAGTAAGTTGTCTATGGCATTTTGTTTATTTTGTAAATGTTGAGCATCCTTTTTTAACTTTTCCAGTTCTTTTTCTTTCATTCTGTTGATTCTTTTTTGTTTTAATTCTTTCCGTCGTTCTTGCCATTTTACTAGGTAATCAGGGGCACGTTTTTTTGCAAGAGTAATTTTGGCATTTTTATCTTGTAAATCCATGGAATCAAGCCATTCAACGGTTTTGTTATTTATCCACATTAGTGTGGCCTCGATGTGTTCAATAGATGCATTTGGTTTGAAATGTCGTATTTGTTTCATGTCAGCAAAGTTTTTCTCACTCGCTCGATTATGTTTCGGTACAGAAATGGATTCTTGTCGCTTGGCTTCATCGTCTGACGTATGACAACCACCTGGTAACTGGTTTTTCATAAGTCGAGAGACAGTTAAGTAAAGATGCGTACAAATAAGGCTGATAACTTCAATCGTAACATCACCATGTTCTTGAGGTTCGCCATCTGTATCATTTACATTGAATAAAGCCTGATATACGACATCTTTAGCGGGGGGGGGGGGGGAAATCGGGGAATATCACAGAGATTCCAGTAAGATCATCTGGTGTTGATGACCAGTGTTTTAAGTCAATCTGCAACTGGTGGAAATGTTTGTTTAAGTCAAGAATATGTGTTGCAAAAGTTTTACTGTCTACAAGTTTCATGAAAGGCGTGGTAATAATTTTCCCGATAATAGCCAGGGCGACTATTTCCTGATAAATATTTTCATCTTTTAAGTCAGACAAAACAGACCTTTGAAGCATGTTCATTGACGACAATTTTGACAAGAAATCAATTATATCGTCCTTGTGATAAACAACAGCCCCAGCGTTTTAAAATATTACATTAAAGCGGTTATGTTCAAACTTTTTTAGTTTATATAATTTGTCTTTGGATGCTAGATATGCTTTAAAATCTTCAGGGCAACCAGATGATGAGCTACCACCAGAAGCAAGCAAGCTACAGGCTGTTCGTATACTCCTGATAGCAGCACTGTCTTGATCGTTCCAACTTGAAAAATCTTTATTTAGATTTCTACCCATTTTTCCCGATCCACCGGTTAAAATTTGTTCATATTCCTTCAGGGCTTTGCTTGCACTATCACCCATATTAGCCAACACATGGAGATGACAGAAATATTGGTGTATTTGAGAGGCCCTCTCTTTCTCATTTTCCGACAAATTACACCAGTTAGTATCAAACTCTTCAAGAAGGAAAGTTCTCAATTTAGTGAACTCGTCGAGAAAGTTTTTGTTGACAATATGCTGATCGGACATTAAATTCTTAACACTAATTATAAGATTGGCGTAAATTTTATCTTTATTTTCCTCCGTAGAATCAGACGACATTACATCAGACAAGTCATTAAAAACTTGTTTCAATGTGTCAACTTGAGTTTGTGTATCACCACGAATGGTTTCAGATATAGATAACGATAGGTTTTGACCAGGAGTTGAAATTTGAAATCCTAGGAAGTGTTTTTGAGCATTAGTAGTACCATCAAAATGTAAAGTATTTAATCCATGACTTAGCATTTTTTCTCCGACCTGTAGTTTTGCCAATAAATTTGATTCTAGAATCATTCTTCTATTCGAGGATTCACTTGGAACTTTAACACCTTCGATTCCTACTAAATGTTTAAGTACAGCTTGTATTGTCTGACCGATATGTTTCACCCCTACTCCAAATGAATGTAGATCTTGAACAACCTGACGGACGGACGGTAGATATTCTCCTTCGGAAAAAGTTTCAACAGACATTTTGTCTTCAATGAGTTCATTAACTTGTGCTATTAGATTGTCTATGTTTCTGTCTTTGTCCGACAAATCTCTCTGTAGTTGTAAAATTACTTGCTTTTGATTCTGATTGATTTCCCGATATTCAGAGTTTTGTTTTTTAAAGTATGCCATGCTTTTATTTGCTTTACGTTTTTCTGATTCAACTGTCTCCAGTTTTTGTGTGTCTAGTTTCAGTTTCTTTATTTCTGCTTTTTGTTCACTAATAACTTTTTTATGATAGCTCTCCCGTTTCTAATACTTTCTAAATTCGTGATAGTTATACCGCTGCAATATTTGATCAATTGTTTCACTTTGGGTTTTATATTTCTTCTGAATTTGACTAAGTTTTGAATTTAAAGTCAGTATAGTGTGTTTTTGTTGACAGCATTCATCAACAAGTTCATCTATTTCACCTTGAAGATCGTAAATTTCGTCAAGAGACAGTTCATACTGATGTCTGAAATCGTCAATAATATTGCATGAAATTTCAAGTTTAGATTCGGCGATATGCAGCTTCTTTTCAAAATGACGAAAATAGGAAAATTCAGTAAATGTTGCATTAGTATCAGCTTTTCTTTTATGGGCATTTTTATTGTTTTGATGACATTGCGGGAGGGAAAACGGTAATTTTAAAAACCGATCTAGTTCATCATATTCTTTGTTTTTCTGTAAATTGCTCTTTATTTCAGTCATTTTTTTATATTTGTTATTCAGCGCTGCGTCTGATGATTTTTCGTCAAAACCAAGGATTTCAATGAAGTAATTGTGGACTTCCTTCAGAGTTTTGTTCTTTATCATTTTCCCAAAAGTAGATAAAAAGTCTTTATTTGTAATACCCTTTTCACGGCAGTTGCAGGGATTGCTAACACCATCGATGTTTGGATAAAGTATTGAAACTTTTTCTGAAAGGTCTTTCAGAATGCTAGACTCAAATGAATTTACTTTTTGAAACCGCTTCAAGACGTGTCGTTTCAAGGAATCAACCCTTGGGACACGAACTTCACAATCAACAGCTTTAATACAATCTATTACATTTATTGGTTTTTGGTTCAAAAACTGGTTTCTCTCAAATAGTGCTCCTACTAGGAGGTAGCTTAACTCAAGACGAACTCTACACTGGCCAGCAGCTGCGAGACCTGAAGCCGAAAAAAAAAGATATAATCAAGAATATGGAATGGATGATCAATGAGACATTTTTACTGTTCAATCGCGAAAGACTGTATGGCAAACTTTTTTATTTGTTTATCACTGTCCATTTACTCCATATTTTGCCACTGATGTTCCTATCTAATTAAATATTAAATAGTAAATGGATGTAACGCTTTCAGGAATAACTACTTCTCACTAACAATTTTTTTCATCCGACATTCCAACTAAATTATCTCTTGAATATTTTGGGATTTATTTTATTTTGAGAATGATTTTTTTTTCAATATAAAATATAACTTTTATGGAAAATTTACTTCATCAGATTAATGACAGTGGCGATGTCTCTCTCTCTCTCTCTCTCTCTCTCTCTCTCTCTCTCTCTCTTAAAAATACACCATTATTTACTTAAGCAATAATAGTGAATCAGAATACTTAAAAAAAAGAAACAAATTTCTTTCAATTTTCTTGTCAGAATATTTTGTTTTTTAATCAGTGTCGATTTTTTTTATGAAAAGAAAGCATAGCCCCCTTTTCAAGTTAAAAGGTCGACCTCTACGTTAAAATGGATTCAATTTTAGGAAGAACCATGAACGTTACACATTAATTTTCCGAATTTCCATTATTTCATGCAATATAATTAACTGTTGCGTTTTTCCGTATACTGAGTATAAAAGAAAGTTATTTATAGCCGTGTGTCGATCTAATTTATGACTCAATATACATCACTACCTCTTTTGATGGGATGAGCCCAAGTTGTAACATAAATGATATTTTTTTCACTGTACTTGATTGATATCGTAATATGATTGTAAAAATACATAGCTGTGTTATCAAGAGTATTAAATTTTTATAAAACGGAGGAATTATTTCTTACCAGGTAATTTTTTATGCAGCACCAGGTGGTCGACATCTTCTGTACTCCAACCGGTAACGTCGTGAACGTCCTCAAAATCAATGTGCATCATTTTTTTGTATCCCACGATTTTTTAACTGGTTTACGGGTTGTGTGGCAGACGACCAAGCAGAAAAACAATTGTTTGGAGCATATCTTCATGTTTTGAAGTCTAGAGTAGACGACGTTTGGTGGGGAAAAAATCCATATCAATAGCCTTTAAATGTTGATTACAAGAATCTGTTTTTCATTGATTAAGATCACAAAATTCAATGTTTTTCCATTCAAAAAGCATTTTTATAAAGCTGAAAAATTTCCACACAAGATGATTCTATTTATAATGTTGTATTACATCAAAATCCAGCTTAAAAAAGCCAAAAACTGCAGAGCTGAAATTAACTCACTACTCTAACGGCGGCCATCTTTTCTCCTCTATGACCATTACTGTGTTTTCCTCTTTCGTGATTTATTATCGGATTTATAGCAAGAGTTACGTTAGAGGAGCAGGGACTGGTTCCTTCCATTTCACCCCTGGTTTTAAGTGGTGATCGTGATGCCCAGTCTTTCGTTTTCTGTGTAGTGCTTTTTCGGCCATTGTTTGTCATCGTCATTTTCCTTTTTCTTTTGACCATGGTATTGTTTGTCCATTCATTTATTGCTTCTGATAATTCTTTTGATATCTTCAAACTTTTCTTAGCTTTGAAATCAACTACGGAAACAATAGGTTCTAAGGTGCCAAAAAGGGTGTTTTCTGTATTTGTATGTGGATGTTTATTTTTCATACAATTTTGATGAATGCTTTCTTCTTTATATTCCTTATCAAAGTCTCTGAATTTAATGTGCAAGTGATTTTGTCGGGCTGTTACTTTACCCAAGATACAAGGGGTCAAAATTGAACCAAAATCAAAACTTTCCAAAAAGTCCCATTTTTTTCAGTGCATTACTTATATAATTTTTGTCTTGGTATTTAACCAGATGTGAACTAGCTCAAATGGTTTCCGACATAAAGGAGGTCAGAGGACCAAAGGAGACCACCATTCATATATCGATTCTACAGACCAATCCTAATTCTAATTAGATTGACCCCCTCTCCCACCCTAACTAAAAAGCAAAAACAAAAAAGCATTAGGAAAGCTGACCTTCTATATGCATGTTTTAAGTTAAGGCGAATATGTTGATGCCTTTTATTGTGTGTTCATGTTTCTTAAGACATTGAATTGTTTTAGCTACATAGTATATTAGCTCACATCACCAATGGCCATGTGTCCCTTTTTCAATAATCAGTAATTTTTTTGTAATTGTTTATTTTAAAAATAGAAAAGTGTTAGATATAGATGAATTCCAATACATACACTATAAATGATAAATACACAAAATAATATATATGTATACAAGCAATTTTAAATACAAGAACAAACTTAATACAACATGTATCCAAAGAACATTAGGCCATTTAATTTATAAATTTCCTGTCTGTTTCGGGGATATGTAAAAAGTGGAGCTTTTCTCTACTTTTATATAACATTTGAGGTATTGAACCGTGTATGTGTGGGATTTCTCCCTTACATCAACACCTATATATATATAACATTTTAAGGATAACAGTATATGATTTATTGTATTTTGATTCTCAATGCAACTCTCAGATATTCCAAGAGTTATCTCCCTTGCATGTAATGGACGAGCAATACCACAAATCATTAAAAAGTTTTTAACAGAAAACAAAAAATGCTGAACTAAATACAATTCCAAAATAGATGTAACATATTTTCCTTAGTTTCCGTACAAAAAGTACACATTTCTGTTTCTTGAAGTCCTCATTTATATAGGAATGAATTGACAGGCAAAATTCTGTGCAATAGTTTAAGCTGAATGTTTTGTAGTTTTGTATCTTCAGTCATTGTTATCTTATCACATTTTAGTCTTCAACTTGAAAACCATTAGCCCAAATTAATTATACTGTTTGAGGTCCCTCCAATTTTAATCCAAATGGCCAGCGTAGCTTAAATTAGAAAGGGACATGGCCATTTTACCCTGTAATGTTATATTTAGATTATGTGCCGCATTTACAATTGCAACCGCGTCGATGGTCGATCGGATCAACCAAAGACTATGAAATTGGTATTTGTTGCTTCTCCGCTAAGCACGCAGCATTAAAGAGAAAGAGCAAAGACTGGTTGGCTCAGAATCAGGATAATGTGTCAGAGTGTGGCGACATCTGATTCCTGTTGCTTAAGTGAGCTAGCGCTATTAAACTCCAACTAAACCTGTACGTCATCAATTCATTGAAAATTTAAAAAATCACTATTTCACAGTCAAAATTAAAGTCTATTTTGTACATTGTGAAGTAAAAGGCCCGTGATTCAACAATTATGAAATGACTTGGCAACCAGAGATACAAAAAAATGTCTATATTTCATAGATTTGTTTATTTATCATAGTTACCATTAACGTATGAAGTGTAATTAAGAAATATGGTAATAATTCAATAATTTTTCTTATTCTGAGTACTTCAAATATATCATTTATAACCATGGTTACTTCTCCGTAATTCATTAATATAATAATATATATTTAATGTAGCTGAATGTAAAACATGTTTGACCATATTGAGTTTGAACAAAATATCAAGTACACAACCGATGTGTCAGTACCAACGATGTGTCGACTGGGGTATGAACTCCTTGTGTTGATTAAAACAAAGCTTAAGAAAAGTTTTATTTTGGCTGCTAAGGCATAGCCACTTGTCTATTGGACAACATATTTTTATTATCCATACTATTCTCTATATTAGCGTGAATAGTGAAGACACATTGATTAAAAGACAAGTGCATTTGCGCCAAGTACTTAACGAACCAACTTCTTTTGATTCTAGATGTCTTTCTTGGGGGATCTCCGGATTAAAGGCAGCGAAAAGAAGCAAAAAATGACAAATTGCATTTTTCGAGATTTTAGGTTTCCATTTGATGTTGTTTATCTGCCTGCCAACTCCGTTAGCATGCTGTACATTCATCAGAAAGTATGACAAATTGCATTTTTCGAGATTTTAGGTTTCCATTTTATGTTGTTTATCTGCCTGCCAACTCCGTTAGCATGCTGTACATTCATCAGAAAGTATTTTTGCTCCACATTTATACTGTAAGTCACAGCTCTTACATTCAATTTGAAATTAGACCTTCCTGTGATAAAACTCATTACAAAATGGCCTCTTTCTACCTCTTTCATTAAATTGGCATCACTTCTACATTTCTCATCGTCGTCTTCGAAGTCTGTAAACGCCTTTTTGACACTATTTGACCAAAATGCAAAGTAGCTTTACAAAAATGTTCCTTTGGTAGGCGTAGTCAGCTTTTGTAATTCTTGGTGTGGATCCTAAGTTCAGCATGGCTGCCATGGGAAACCTATTTCAAAAATAGACATCTCTTGAACGTCTGAATCATTTAAATGGGAAATTTGTATAAATATTCTTGGATAGTCCTTTACGAAAAGTATACATTTTTTTGTATCGATAGGAAATCCAAGATGGCTACATTTGGCCGGATTGTTCCTTCAAAGACCCAGTACAAAGTTAACAATTTTGTGTTTTGATAATGTGATTGCTTCATTTACAAAGTGTACAAGCTGTCATCATACATGTGCATCAGAAAAATTTGCAATCTGAAACCTAGCAAAATTAACAAAAGCGTAACTGAACTCTTCCTTGGATAGACATTACGTAGTTTTATGTGGACCATAAATCAAAAATGGTCGAAATAACTGCAGGAAACGATTTAACAAGGCTCAATGTTCAAACTTACAACCAAACCTAACTAATACTTTCCGATACAAAGGGAGGTAAACCTTCATTTTACAATGCATTCAGCTGGTTTATGGTTTATGGTGTTTAAAGTCACTTTCAACAATATTTCAGTTATATTGTGGAAGACAGTTTTATTGTTGGAGGAAACCGGAGTACCCGGAGAAAACGACCGTAAGTCACTGAAAAACTTTATCACATAATGTTGTATGGAGTACACCTCACCATGAACGGGGTTCGAACTCACAACTTTAGTGGTGATAGGCACCGATTGCACAGAAAATCGTGTGGATTACTTTCAGCTGTTTTTCTTATAGGCTTAAAGGAAAGAAAAGAAACATTGCCAGACATTTGCCAACATTTCACAGCTAAATCATCCACAACTGAAGTAATATTATGTCATCGAGAAGTTAAATCTGCTATAATAAAAGCGGGTAAAGAACTAAAAAAACAGCTTGAGACGTTTATTACAAAACACAAGTTTTATTACAATGTTAAATTTCTAGAACAGAACAGTATAATTATAAGTCAAGGCAACGAAGCAGTTACTTAACAACATTCCTATTCCGCATATACATGTACATAAAATTTTGCTATATCTTGGAAACGAATGGAAGTTTAACAAAGACGGCTTAGAATGATGTATTGAACATATTTACCCAGTGGAGCATAATACATCACGACATGAATTAAATACATTCAATATATAGGAATCAATAGAGTATTTTTGTAAGCAGGATCGTACATTAGAACTTGAATGACGCTCAACATTTTTATTTTTATGTTTTCATGTCTTTACTTAATATGAAATATGTATATAATATTATATAGGTTCATTTTGTATTAATTCATGTATGTATTGGAGAAGACGTTTCTAAGTTGTGAAACTTGTGTCCTATCCAATTGTTTATTATTGAACAATAAAATATGTTTAAAGTATTAGAACTTGTGAAATACATGTGGACATTTTATAAAGATAGAATAATCCAAAATTACTGTGCACTTTTCCCAGATATCGAAAAAAGTGTCGTCCTTGGCTCAGTACTTGGCAAACTCATGACAGCTTGCCTAAAGAGCTAGAATCCAGTCCTTATTAGGTGGTGGGTTGACACTGAAGGAACTAAGTACTTTGATATGACAGCTGTTAAAACGCACATGCGTCGTTTGAATATAGAGATACCTCGGAATTAGATGGAATTGTAATCTATATCTTACTAGACGTTCTTTGTCAGGCAGTCTACCAACATGGAAAATTGAAATTAATTATTATATTGTGCATATAATAGCATTAATATTATTCTGAGTCGCATGTAGATTGGACCAATTCTGAAATCAATATACTGTCGTGTGATGATTAATTAATTTAATGAGAGGTTATTCAAGATCAAAAATAAAATTTGACTGGCGTGAGAAATCTCGTTTTCACCTTTGATGGATTAAGCGATCAATGATAAAGATCTAACAATCACGGCTGTGAATGTCATCATAACTTTTCATTTATGTAAACCCATAATGAAGGAGACCATCCGGTTATGACAAAGAAGATGATTTAATACAGCATCAACAGGAGCATACCACACAATTAAAACATTTTGCAACCTAATCAGGTTTTCTAAAATATCGAAGAATGTCATGTCGTGCGTTACACATTTCGTTTGCAAACTACATCCCCAGTTGTACTTAAATTAATAGGAAATAAAGGTAATAGCAAAATTACCGAACTCCGAACAATCTTACAAAGGGAAAGTCAAAACTCATAATTATATAAACAGACAAAATCAGTCAACAACCGGAAAACTGTGAAAACCGTAATGACCCTGACTTGGTACAGGCATTTCTAAAGAAATGGTGGGTTGAATCAGATTTTAAGGCGCCAAACCTCCCGCTCTCATTACGGTTCAAAGGTTCCGGCTGTCACTGTAACAGTATTTAAATACAGGAACAAAATAGGTAAAATAGTTGTCAAAGCAGTACCATATTCGGTGACGTAAATGTCAAAAATACCTTTACGTCACACATTGACAAAAAAATTCTTGACATTTGCGACTTCTTTATCTTTATACATTTTCACTATATGAAAATGCATCGCTTATAATTTTTTCTGCAGAGACGGAATATATTTCGACAAGATAT
>CAVMGF010000087.1:0-59000 GCA_963680875.1 Bathymodiolus brooksi
GATAAACAAAGAGAAAACAAGACACATGTATAATGTATTATAATTTTATAATTTTAAACTTTCAAATGTAATCAACAACTATCAAATATATATACCAATTATTTCCGGCGTTGTCTTTTTTTCTTTCTTTTTTTTGTATATCAAATAAATTTATATGCTTTAAATAAATTTCATATATATTTTATAAATTACAGTGGCTTTTAAGGTCCTTACAGTGGAAATTGGGTAACTCGAATAATTCAGCGCCCTCTATCCACTGCCGCTACTAGAGGTCTTCAATAACTTTAATTTATATTTGTACAAATCGTAGAATTCTTCAAAGTTAATTTGCAAATAAAAAAAAATATTATTCTTACAAAATGTATTAAGAAAAAACTAACAAATAAGGGTAATAACAAAATTACCGAACTCCGAACAATCTTACAAAGGGAAAGTCAAAACTCATAATTATATAAACAGACAAAATCAGTCAACAACCGGAAAACTGTGAAAACCGTAATGACCCTGACTTGGTACAGGCATTTCTAAAGAAATGGTGGGTTGAATCAGATTTTAAGGCGCCAAACTTCCCGCTCTCATTACGATTCAAAGGTTCCGGCTGTCATGGTAACAGTATTTAAATACAGGAACAAAATAGGTAAAATAGTTGTCAAAGCAGTACCATATTCTGTGACGTAAATGTCAAAAATATTTTTACGTCACACATTGACAAAAACATTTTTGACTTCTTTAACTTTATACATTTTCACTATATGAAAATGCATCGCTTATAATTTTTTCGGCAGAGACGGAATATATTTCGACAAGATATTGGTATCGGAATATAAACTTTTTAAGAGATCGAATAAGGCGAATCTTTTTATAGCCCTGGTCCAGTAGCCTGTTTCTCAGATGAAGATGACGTTTCAGGAAATCAGAATAATTGCTACTGGCCCTTGCATAGCGAATCAATTGCGAGATGTAAACACCATATGCAGGAGAAGCTGGTATATTGCTGCACATGTTTGGAAAATTTATGATTTTAAAATTGAAGTCGTCCCGCTTATCATAAATTTTAGTACTGAGTTGACCACTGTCGTCAAATTCGAGGTATAAGTCCAAAAATGATGCGGACGAAGCTGTATCGGTGGTCTCTTTAACTTCCAACTCTGGAGGATATATCAATGGAAGAAATTCTGCAAATCTAGAATTATTGATAGATAAAACGTCATCAATATACCTGTATGTGAAATTAAAGGCTCTAGCCTCATTAATCTTCTTATCTTTTACAAGCTTTTGAAGAAACTCCGACTCATATGAGTATAAAAAGAGAGAAAAAGAAAAAAATAAGTAAGAACATTGATATAGTTTTTTTGTTTTTGTTTGTTTGTTATTTATTTTTTTTATAAATTTACACATTTTATAACAAGAATATAATATATATGAAATAACTATTTATTTTCACTTTCTTAACTTTCTTTTCTAAAAGTTATCGCTAAACCACTTATTCATCCGGAATTTTTCATACGCGATTCGTAATTGACTTTCCTTTTACAATCGCCCGAAAACGAATATTTCTGGTCTCGCCCAAATTTCCACTGTAAGGATCTTAAAAGCCACTGTAATTTTTGAAATATATTTGAAATTTATCAAAAACATAAATTTATTTGATAGAAACCATAAAAATGCATTTTAATATCATTGTGTGCTTCTGGGCTCATCTGGACTCTTGTTCTTTGTTGTGGACTCACTTTCGAGGTGCCGCTACATGTATTCTACTATAGCTGAATATTCACACGATCTCTCATTATTTTCAAGTTCTACGGGATAAATTATTTTCCTCACCAACAAATTCACGAAAACTTCCTTACAACCGTGACGATATGTGCATAACTGCCACGATGAATAAACTGCGTCACCATGTATACAAATGCAATGACGCCTTGTTTACGTTTTTTTTTACTCCGATTGACCTTTGAACCATAATGGCGGCGGTAACGTGAAATTGGTTACCGATAATTATCGAATCCTACACGGAAAGTAACACGATTGCGCTACCCGATCGTCTGCTCTGGATTATTCCTAGAGCAAACTTAAGCTTATATTTATATTCGCTTAATTGCATCAGGTATTGATAAAATACACAATTGCCCAAAATGTCTCAAAGAAAAACACTTTCAAAACCTTATGCATATGTCAGAAACCCAGTATGGATAGAAACTGCTGTTTGATGGTTTTTTTTTGTATATATGTCATACAGTAATACATAGAAAGTTGCAAAATGTTGTGTACATGAAAAATAATTGATGTTAAAAAAAAGGAGGGATGGGCAATCAGAGGCACCATAGGGTCCTGTCCACAAGTACCTGTGATCTTGAAGAGTGTCTCAGATCCTATGCTATGGACGACGGACGACAGACGCCAAGTGATGGCAAAAGCTCACCTTGCCTTTGGCAAGGTGAGCTAAACACTGCTTATAAATTAGTGCCGGGAATGTTTTATAAAATACATTTGTGTATGTTTATTTAAAATTATATATTTTGTTTGTATGAGTATATTCTCTAAGGAAGATAGTTTATAGTGTTTAACGCCCCTTTCAACAATATTTCAGTTATATCGTGGCGGTCAGTTTTATTTGTGGAAGAAACCGGAGTACCCGGAGAAAACCACCGACCTGCCGCAAGTCACTGACAAATTTTATTACATAATGTTGTATCGAGCACACCTAAGGAAGAATTTTTTTATCGTAAGTGTAATTTTAGTCGTAAGATAATCTGTGAAAATGACTTAGGAATTGTCGTAGGATTAATCGTAAGTGGAAAAGTTAAGATTATACTTACGAATTTTTGTGAAAAGGGCTAACATAAAGCTACTCAAAGGGGCATTATCTGCCAAAATCGTAAATTTGTGTTACCCATAAAAACTATCAGATATGATTGATGCCTTAATAAAACGTGTTTCTGTAACTTATAAATGTTATGAAATGTACGCGCATCGGCGAAAAAAGGTGCAACTGCTCGTGTTTTGAGATCGATCAAGAAATGGATGCCATCTTATTAATTATCGGCATTGTTTACGGAGTTTGCCGAATCGTCATTAAATCAGTAAAACAATGCACTTATTTCTTATTTTCCGTGAATCTGCTTTTAGTCGGCGTTAATTATGGACAAAGAACCATGCAAGTTTGCAATAAATAAGCAACAAAATACAAATTATTCGTTTTTTCCTGTCACTAGTAAGGTCAGTTGTATACGGAGAAAGCGAGGTCAAATTATTTGCTTGCAAGGAAATAACAAATCGATGGTAATGTTCGTTCTCAAAAGGCGAAAAATGGTACGATAAGCTGTTTAATGTTAAATATTTACCTTTATTTTATCATTTTAAAGCTATTTACCAATTTCCAAAACATGTAATTTTCTTGGTCAAAATCGTAGCTAATGCCTCTTTAAGTTAAGATTTTCCTTAGAAAACACTTAAGTTAAGGTAACTCCGCTCCTTTTACTTAAGTGGTATGCATAATACTGCTTAAGCTAAGAATGCCTTTGCAAAATCTTAGTTTTAAATAGCTCCGCCAATCCCACTTAAGTAGTATGTATAAAGCTCCTTAAAATAAAAATACACTTAAGTTTTCACTTAATACTAAGGTACCTATTGAGGTATCTTAAATATGTAAAATGCAGCGACTTCGAACCAATTAACAACGAAATATTTTCAATATCGTTGATATTCATATTTAAATGAATATCCGATGGGTATATTGTTCGAAATATGTTCTATGGGGTCTTATTATTAATGAATTCATCTCTCAACAGAAAGTATACGTAACTTTTCCGGGGCAGTTTACTTGATTTATTGCGTCAAAAATATCAATATTCGTTGTTGGAACCATATATTTATGTCATATGTTTACCCCTTCTTACTACGCATATATGTAAAAATAAAAAGGGGGGGGGGGTAATAAAACATACAACTTTTCTTTGGCAACATGTAATGAGGCTTCTTTAGGGCATATTGGGATACTGGCTATTGGCCCTATTAATTAATGGGATATTGGATATTTGTGTAAATAATCAATCACGGAGATATGGGGTATTTAAATTGAATTTTAGGGATATCTTAAATTATTTTATGCTTTTGATTACAGGGATATTGGTGTCAATACTTCAGAGGATACGGGATATGTTTACCCCCTCTAAAAAAGCCTCGGTAATTGCCTCACCTTAAAGGGAGCTTGTGAATTATGAATTCCAGTGTCGAAAAACTATTGTTTCGTTTTGGGCGATTCTACAATTATATTTTTTTCTTAATATATAAGTTATCAATTACTTGTTTGTCTTTGGTTCCGACGATGTAAAGAAACCTCAGTTTTTGCAGTTGCACATATATTGTCCCATGTTTTGTGTATTTCTTTAATGTATCTTTTTACGGAATTCCCGGCATTTACTATGTTTGCAATTTCCTGTCATGCCCTATTTTTTTCCCCAAAAGTTATCGACGAGGAAAACTTTGCTTTCAAAATAACTTTTCTCTTCTCGTACTCCTCCAACAATACAACTTTGTCTCTATCTGTCCAATTTGGCTTCCGTTAAGACATTTTTTTTTATTTTCAACAGTCACGAATAGTAACATTCAAACACACCCGACATTGAATGTTTATTCGCACAAAGTAATAAAAGCGTGCATTATCTATGGGTACCTGTAAAATGCGAAACGAAATAGAAACGAAACGAAAACGAAACCGATCAAAACGAAACGAAACGAAATCAAGCGAAACGAAACGAAACGACGTTACATTTCGTTTCGTTTCGTTCGGTTTCGTTCCGTTTTGTTTGATTTCGTTTCGCTTCGTTCGGTTTCGTTTCGTTTTGTTTCTATTTCGTTTCGCACTTTACAGGTACCCTCTTTTGACAGTGGGTTTAGTAAAAAATGAAATCTTAGAACTAATTGTATTTAATAAAAAGTTCATCCCCAGTGTAGCATATTAAAAACTGGATCTTCATACCCCGCCACGTTTCACATATTTTCAGTCTTCAAACTGTCACAACTTTTGAACCAATTATCTGATCACACTGAAATTCGAACTTGATCTGTATTTGATGGTACCAAACAACAGTACAAAATTTGAAATCCGTTCTTAAGTTATATCTGGAAACCATTGGGGGCGGACAGAGGGGTGGACGGACACATACACATCAAACCAAACGAAGGGTATCACATAATACCTCGCCACTTAGTGTGGAGGGGTACACTAAACCATCGGCTGAATTAGAAATAAATGTTGATGTAAAATATGTCGGCGAAGACGAACGAACGGACGGATAAAAGGGAGAGTTGGCACGGTTGGGGGGAAATGGGAAAGAGGTAAAGATTTCGGGAAATGGGTAACATGTGGCAAATATTGAAGGATAAGGGAATTGAAAAGGCAAAAAGGAATTGCTAAATGTAATTGAGAATTGAAAAAAATGGTCCAAATTGTAGGGAATTTGGAATGGGAATTGCTTAAAAATGTGGAAATTAGGAAATTTATATACGCCCGTATCACAAACACTCGATTCGTGGACCCCCTTTTCGAGAATGTCGCCTATATCAAGAAAAATCACATATTTTCTCTTCTGTTCAATAAAATTATGTTTATATGATATACTGCGCCGTATACTAGGAAATATCATTTTTCAGACACTGCACAAAATCCACATTGATAGTGTGGTATTTGTATCAAATAAGCATTATTTTATCGAACAGAAAAGAGGTAAAAAAAATATGTGATTTTTCTTCTTCTAGGCAAGCTTGTTAAAAGGTGGATCCCGTGGTGGAGTGCTTGTGGATCGGTATCCCCCTCCCCCTCATTAAAGACTGTTTCTTCGCTTTACACCACCTGTTTATAAAGAGGAAAGTAGCTGTAGGTATAGTTGCATTTAGAATAATAATAATAGATATAATAATTAACTATTTTTTTATTTATATATGTGATAAGTATTTAATATTATATATAATCATTTACTATATAATTGTGAGAAAATGCTATTATCAGATAGGGTGTGTCAGAAGCACCGTCCCTTGGTGTTTTTAGCAGGTTCACTACTTGTTAAGGAATATGCAACATATGTAGAGTTTCACACTGGATCTGAGATATAGCGGACAAACCAGAACATGATCCACTAAATAATAATAATTATATTTATATTTTTAGAAATATAAAAACCTTAAACTATGTCCTTTTTCTTTTGTGTGTATGTCTCATTTGTCAATCATGAATGTTTGTATTGTTAATGATGCCTCATGTGGGCCCTATGATTAGGCAATACAATATATTCTATTATATTCTATTCTATTCTTACCGAACTGTAATCGTAAATTGCAGTTTCGTCCATGGCTACAACGTTAGCTGTGTTTGGATTTCAAAGGTGTGTAAACACTTCACTGCCTTGGGATTCAGAACCAGAGGCTCCCAGGAGCCTGTAATCGCTCACCTGGATCAAAGCTGCTTTCAATAACAACGCAACTGCACTGTGGTGGCCATCTTGGTGGGAGAGTGCGACTGCCGGACACAATTTTGGAAGAGGACCATCCAATGACTATTCCATCAAAGTTTGGTTCTAATTGAGCTACTGGTTCCAGACAAGATGATTTTTATGTGAATTTCCCATAGGGTCCTATGTTAAACTAAGTACAGCTGTGCAGCCATCTTGGTCAGAGGGTGGGACCACCAGATACAATTTTGGAAAAGGACCATTCAATGACTATTTTATCAAAATTTGGTTCCAATTGAGCAACTGGTTCCAGACAAGAAGATTGTTATGTGAATTTCCCATCGGTTCCTATGTTAAACTAAGTTCGGCTGTGGGGGCCATCTTGGTCGAAGGGCTGAACCGCCTGACATATTTTAGGAAGAGAACCATCCAATGACTATTTCATCAACATTTAGTTCTTATTGAGCAAATGGTTTCAAACAAGAAGATTTTTATGGGAATTTCCCATAGGGTCCTATGTTAAATTAAGTTCGGCTGTGGCGACCATCTTGGTCGGAGGTCTGAAATGCCAGACATAATTGTGGAAGGGGGCCACCCAAGGATCATTTCAGCAAAGTTTGGTTGAGATTGGCTCAGTAGTTACAGAGGAGAAGATTTTTTTTAATTTCATCCCCCCTTTTTTCTATTTTTAGCTTGGCGGCCATCTTGGTTGGAAGTCGGGATCACCGGACACAAATTTGGAAGGGGGCCATCCAAGGACTATTCCACCAAAGTTTGGTTGCAATTGGCTCAGTGGTTTATGAGGAAAAGATTTTTATGTGAATTTCCCATAGGGTCCTATGTTAAGCTAAGTTCGGCTGTGGGGGCCATCTTGGTCGAAGGGCCGAACCGCCTGACAAATTTTTGGAAGAGAACCATCCAATGACTATTTCATCAACATTTAGTTCTTATTGAGCAAATGGTTTCAGACAAGAAGATTTTTATGGGAATTTCCCATAGGGTTCTATGTTAAATTAAGTTCGGCTGTGGCGGCCATCTTGGTCGGAGTTCTGAAATGCTGGACACAATTTTGGAAGAAGACCACCCAAGAATCACTTCAGCAAAGCTTGGTTGAGATTGGCTCAGTAGTTTCAGAGGAGAAGATTTTTTTTTAATTTCATCCCCCCTTTTTCTATTTTTAGCTTGGCGGCCATCTTGGTTGGAAGTCGGAATCACGGACACAAATTTGGAAGGGGGCCATCCAAGGACTATTCCACCAAAGTTTGGTTGCAATTGGCTCAGTGGTTTATGAGGAAAAGATTTTTATGTGAATTTCCCATAGGGTCCTATGTTAAGCTAAGTTCGGCTGTGGGGGCCATCTTGGTCGAAGGGCCGAACCGCCTGACAAATTTTTGGAAGAGAACCATCCAATGACTATTTCATCAACATTTAGTTCTTATTGAGCAAATGGTTTCAGACAAGAAGATTTTTATGGGAATTTCCCATAGGGTTCTATGTTAAATTAAGTTCGGCTGTGGCAGCCATCTTGGTCGGAGGTATGAAATGCCGGACACAATTTTGGAAGGGGACCACCAAAGGATCATTCCACCAAAGTTTGGTTGAGATTGGTTCAGTAGTTTCAGAGGAGAAGATTCTTTTAAAATTTCATCCCCCCTTTTTTCTATTTTTAGCTTGGTGGCCATCTTGGTTGGAAGTCGGGATCACCGGACCCATTTTTGGAAGAGAACCATCCAATGACTATTTCATCAACATTTTGTTCTTATTGAGCAAATGGTTTCAGACAAGAAGATTTTTATGGGAATTTCCCATAGGGTCCTATGCTAAAATAAGTTCGGCTGTGGTGGCCATCTTGGTCGGAGTTCTGAAATGCTGGACACAATTTTGGAAGAAGACCACCCAAGAATCACTTCAGCAAAGCTTGGTTGAGATTGGCTGAGTAGTTTCAGAGGAGAAGATTTTTTTTTAATTTCATCCCCCCTTTTTTCTAATTTGCATAATCGGTCAAAATCGGCAAAAGTTCAAAGTTCATGAAAAATCCTGTAACATATGTTAAAAAGCTCATCATTATGCTTATACAGTTCAAATGTGGGCACATTTTGGCTTAAAATAGAGCAGTTTTGGCCATTTGAAGAAATTTATATTTTTAGTAACGGCGGCCATCTTGGATACAGGACGGCGCTGACGGACACAATTTTGAAAGGGACCCACCCAGGGACCACCACTGCCAGGTTTGGTTTAATTTGGTTCAGCGGTTTCAGAGGAGAAGATTTAAATGTGATCTTTTATCAAAATATGCCTAATTTGCATAATCGGTGTAAATCGGCTGAAAGAAAAATTTCACAGAAAAACCCGGAATATATGTTAAGCTACTCCTAGCCATGTAGCTGCAGTTAAAATTTGAGGCTCATTTTGACTTATACTAAAGCTGCAATGGACTATTGAAGAAATTTCTATTTTTAGTAACAGCAGCCATCTTGAATGGAGGGCGGGGCTGGCGGACACAATTTTGAAAGAGACCCACCCAGAGACCATCCCTGCCAGGTTTGGTTTGATTTGGTTCAGCGGTTTCAGAGGAGAAGATTTAAATGTGATCTTTTATCAAAATATGCCTAATTTGCATAATCGGTATATATCGGCTGAAAAAAAAATTTCACAGAAAAACCCGGAATATATGTTAAACTACTCCTTGCCATGTAGCTGCAGTTAACAATTGAGCTCATTTTGACTTACACTAAAGCAGCAATGGACAATTAAAATTTCATCCTCCCTTTTTTCTATTTTTAGCTTGGCGGCCATCTTGGTTGGAAGTCGGGATCACCGGACGACAGACGACGGACGAAAAGTGATGACAATAGCTCACATGGCCTAAAGGCCAGGAGACCGTTTCACTAAAGGTCGTAAGTCGTAAACGTAGACGTAAGTGTACTCTTAAGAGTTACGACCGTTTCACTAATAGTTAGGATTTACGACTTACGATAAAAAGTGATCGCAAAGTTAAGAGTGGTGGAAGGTACTCGTAAGTCGTAAATCGTAAACCTATTTTTGAAGAGAAGAATTGCTATCTATATATTTTTTTAATATGAACATTAATCAAATGAAGCAATCAACAAATATTAGATGCACGCAACATTGTTTATTTTTCGAGAGCCATAACAAATCATTAAAAAGCTACACATTATTGTTTGTTTCAGTGTACTTTCTATCAGATCTTCATTTACAATATCAACATATTTTATTAATGAGTGTATGTACCTAGATGAAATTTCAAGAAAACAATGATATCGGGTGCATGTACAAACAGCACAAACAGAGGGCACATTACATTTCCGTGGATTTGAGGATTAACAGGTATCACTTTCAGTGCACGGAGAAAGAGCATTACAATTGCCCGTAAAATATACCTAAGACTTTTTTTTTACATTTGCGCGGATTACCTGTTATTTAGAATATATTTGATTTACTCATAACATTTTCTGCATTTTGCAGCACGACTGACGATGCAATATGGATTATTTGCCTCTTTGGTCAGCCTTTAAAATGAAAACAAAAAATATAAGAATAACATCTATAATTATATGAAATATAAATTTAAAAAAAAATAGTGGAACGTACATGTATAAAAAACAGTTTTTGAAGGCAACAGATATTTGAGCAGTCCAAATGTTAAAATTCATTGGTAGTTTTTATTGATTATATAAAGCGTTAAACACTCACTATGAACATAAATCAACAGTACATGTACATGTTAATGTTTGATATTGTAAAATGTGTATTTTTGTTGTTTTATGTGCTGATGACACATATTATATGCGTGAATATAGTGATGCAATAAAACTACCCAAATCCTACCCCCCCCCCCCCCCCCCCCCCCCCCCCAATTGTCTTTAGTTGATGTTCTTCACGTATAAATGTAGGTTCTTTTTCCGCGCAATTGAAATGCACCGCAAACGGAATCTCAGTGCAGAATGTTAATGTATTGCCTAATATATATGGACACATTTTTGAAATTTCCCCTTACATATAGCACGAAATTTGTTAAAATAAATTCCATAGCAAAAATTTCTTCTCAAATTTCGGTAAATATTTACACTTAACATTTTTTTCCTGATAGCTTTGGTTTATTCATTTAAAAAATCACTTTGGAGTTTTATAATTAGTTGAATAATAAAAATGTATTTAAACACATTTAAAATGTGATTATTAATGTAATCAGCTTTTGATTTGATTTTTTTGGTGTTTTAACGCCACTTTCAGCAGTATTTCAGCTATATCGGCTGCCAGTCGAGTGCACCCTTTTTGTAATTTACAAAGCCGGGCTCGAACCCACTCCGCATTGGGGATAGGCTTGTATGAGTTGTTAGATCCAACGACCTAACTAATTGAGCCACCCGGGCCCCTAATCAGCTTTTGAGCTGTTGGGTTTATTATATATAAAATATATGATACAATATATATACAATATACGTACATTGTCGGTAAATATAAAATTTATTTGTACGAGCTTTAGAAACAGGCAGAATAGCGAGCCATTGACGAGCTTTTCAGGCCTGTTTCGCAGCGAGTACAAATGAATTTTATATTTAACGACAATATACGTATATTGTGTTTATCCTGCAATGTCAAAAAAGTCGGAAAACTTGTCAGATTTAAACAAAAAGGACAGAAACAAGCGTCATTCCTCGCCTTTCATAAATGTTGTCAAGGGTGTCTTCTTCGTGGTCCGCGTTACATTAGTACCAGTTTCATACTTGTCTGCGCCTTCCGCTGTAAATAGCTACAGGGTACCAGGAAAGTTTATTCGTAGGCTGAAAAGTTTATTCGTCTAGTACGAATAAAGCAAAAAATTATTCGTATAGTATATTTGTACAGCAAATGTACTGATTGCAGGATAAAATATCTTTTTTACCTCCATTATAGGAGATGTTACTTGTCGCAAGTCGTAAGTCGTAACTCTTAAGTTTAGGTCTAGTTTAGTGAAACGCACGTATACGTGCACGTAAGGAAATCTTAAGAGTGATCTTAGACTTACGATTTACGATCACTTTAGTGAAACGGTCGCCTGGTGAGCTAATAAAACTGAAGGGCTGAAGATGCACGTGACTTAAAAAGCTAAAAAATCGTTCACAGGGCTTGCGAAATTGCAAAGCCGCTGAACAACTTTTTCAGTTTCATTCTTTAAAGGAAATTACCACCTTTGATTGTTTTCTCTCGGCGACAGTAAAGATACAGCGGGGTAACTTCAAAAACATTTTGAACAGTTTGTGAGGCCCTAGTGTTTATTTTGTCTTGTGTCTTGTGTATCCGATGTTGTCAGTGTCTCTGTGTTGTTCATTCTTGATTGTCCCTTCTGTTTACTCTAGTGTTTATTTTGTCCTGTGTCTTGTGTATCCGATGTTGTCAGTGTCTCTGTGTTGTTCAATCTTTATTGTCCCTTCTGTTTACTCTAGTGTTTATTTTGTCCTGTGTCTTATGTATCCGATATTGTCAATGTCTCTGTGTTGTTCCTTCCGTTTACTCTAGTGTTTATTTTGTCTTGTGTCTTGTGTATCCGATATTGTCAGTGTCTCTGGGTTGTTCATTCTTGATTGTCCCTTCTGTTTACTCGTGTTTATTGTGTCTTGTGTTTTATGTATCCGATGTTGTCAGTGTCAATGTTTTGTTCCTTCTGTTTACTCTAGTGTTTATTTTGTCTTGTGTATCCGATGTTGTCAGTGTCTCTGGGTTGTTCATTCTTGATTGTCCCTTCTGTTTACTCGTGTTTATTGTGTCCTGTGTCTTGTGTATCCGATGTTGTCAGTGTCTCTGTGTTGTTCCTTCTGTTTACTCTAGTGTTTATTTTGTCTTGTGGCTTGTGTATCCGATGTTGTCAGTGTCAATGTTTTGTTCCTTCTGTTTACTCTAGTGTTTATTTTGTCTTGTGTATCCGATGTTGTCAGTGTCTCTGTGTTGCTCATTCGTGATTGTCCCTTCTGTTTACTCTAGTGTTTATTTTGTCCTGTGTCTTGTGTATCCGATGTTGTCAGTGTCTCTGTGTTGTTCATTCTTGATTGTCCCTTCTGTTTACTCTAGTGTTTATTTTGTCATGTGTCTTGTGTATCCTATGTTGTCAGTGTCTCTGTGTTGTTCATTCTTGATTGTCCCTTCTGTTTACTCTAGTGTTTATGTTTTCCTGTGTCTTGTGTATCTAATGTTGTCAGTGTCTCTGGGTTGTTCATTCTTGATTGTCCCTTCTGTTACCTCTAGTGTTTATTTTGTCTTGTGTCTTGTGTATCCGATGTTGTCAGTGTCTCTGTGTTGTTCCTTCTGTTTACTCTAGTATTTATTTTGTCTTGTGTCTTGTGTATCCGATGTTGTCAGTGTCTCTGTGTTGTTCATTCTTGATTGTTCCTTCTGTTTACTCTAGTATTTATTTTGTCTTGTGTCTTGTGTATCCGATGTTGTCAGTGTCTCTGTGTTGTTCCTTCTGTTTACTCTAGTATTTATTTTGTCTTGTGTCTTGTGTATCCGATGTTGTCAGTGTCTCTGTGTTGTTCCTTCTGTTTACTCCAGTGTTTATTTTGTCCTGTGTCTTGTGTATCCGATGTTGTCAGTGTCAATGTGTTGTTCCTTCTGTTTACTCTAGTGTTTATTTTGTCTTGTGTCTTGTGTATCCGATGTTGTCAGTGTCAATGTTTTTTTCCTTCTGTTTACTCTAGTGTTTATTTTGGCTTGTGTATCCGATGTTGTCAGTGTCTCTGTGTTGTTCATTCTTGATTGTCCCTTCTGTTTACTCGTGTTTATTGTGTCCTGTGTCTTGTGTATCCGATGTTGTCAGTGTCAATGTGTTGTTCCTTCTGTTTACTCTAGTGTTTATTTTGTCCTGTGTCTTGTGTATCCGATGTTGTCAGTGTCAATGTGTTTTTTTCCTTCTGTTTACTCTAGTGTTTATTTTATCCTGTGTCTTGTGTATCCGATGTTGTCAGTGTCAATGTGTTGTTCCTTCTGTTTACTCTAGTGTTTATTTTGGCTTGTGTATCCGATGTTGTCAGTGTCTCTGTGTTGTTCATTCTTGATTGTCCCTTCTGTTTACTCGTGTTTATTGTGTCCTGTGTCTTGTGTATCCGATGTTGTCAGTGTCAATGTGTTGTTCCTTCTGTTTACTCTAGTGTTTATTTTGTCCTGTGTCTTGTGTATCCGATGTTGTCAGTGTCAATGTTTTTTTCCTTCTGTTTACTCTAGTGTTTATTTTGGCTTGTGTATCCGATGTTGTCAGTGTCTCTGTTGTTCATTCTTGATTGTCCCTTCTGTTTACTCTAGTATTTATTGTGTCCTGTGTCTTGTGTATCCGATGTTGTCAGTGTCTCTGTGTTATTCATTCTTGATTGTCCCTTGTGTTTACTCTAGTGTTTATTGTGTCCTGTGTCTTGTGTATCCGATGTTGTCAGTATTTCTGTGTTGTTCCTTCTGTTTACTCTAGTGTTTATTTTGTCCTGTGTCTTGTGTATCCGATGTTGTCAGTATTTCTGTGTTGTCCCTTCTGTTTACTCTAGTGTTTATTTTGTATTGTGTCTTGTGTATCCGATGTTGTCAGTGTCAATGTGTTGTTCCTTCTGTTTACTCTAGTGTTTATTTTGTCTTGTGTATCCGATGTTGTCAGTGTCTCTGTGTTGTTCATTCTTGATTGTCCCTTCTGTTTACTCGTGTTTATTGTGTCCTGTGTCTTGTGTATCCGATGTTGTCAGTGTCTCTGTGTTGTTCCTTCTGTTTACTCTAGTGTTTATTTTGTCCTGTGTCTTGTGTATCCGATGTTGTCAGTGTCAATGTGTTTTTCCTTCTGTTTACTCTAGTGTTTATTTTGTATTGTGTCTTGTGTATCCGATGTTGTCAGTGTCTTTGTGTTGTTCCTTCTGTTTACTCCAGTGTTTATTTTGTCTTGTGTCTTGTGTATCCGATGTTGTCAGTGTCTCTGTGTTGTTCATTCTTGCTTGTCCCTTCTGTTTACTCTAGTGTTTATTTTGTCCTGTGTCTTATGTATCCGATGTTGTCAGTGTCTCTGTGTTGTTCCTTCTGTTTACTCCAGTGTTTATTTTGTCTTGTGTCTTGTGTATCCGATGTTGTCAGTGTCTCTGTGTTGTTCATTCTTGCTTGTCCCTTCTGTTTACTCTAGTGTTTATTTTGTCTTGTGTCTTATGTATCCGATGTTGTCAATGTCTCTGTGTTGTTCCTTCTGTTTACTCTAGTGTTTATTGTGTCTTGTGTCTTGTGTATCCGATGTTGTCAGTGTCAATGTGTTGTTCCTTCTGTTTACTCTAGTGTTTATTTTGTATTGTGTCTTGTGTATCCGATGTTGTCAGTGTCTCTGTGTTGTTCCTTCTGTTTACTCCAGTGTTTATTTTGTCCTGTGTCTTGTGTATCCGATGTTGTCAGTGTCAATGTGTTGTTCCTTCTGTTTACTCTAGTGTTTATTTTGTATTGTGTCTTGTGTATCCGATGTTGTCAGTGTCAATGTGTTGTTCCTTCTGTTTACTCTAGTGTTTATTTTGTATTGTGTCTTGTGTATCCGATGTTGTCAGTGTCTCTGTGTTGTTCATTCTTGCTTGTCCCTTCTGTTTACTCTAGTGTTTATTTTGTCCTGTGTCTTATGTCTCCGATGTTGTCAATGTCTCTGTGTTGTTCCTTCTGTTTACTCTAGTGTTTATTGTGTCTTGTGTATCCGATGTTGTCAGTGTCTCTGGGTTGTTCATTCTTGATTGTCCCTTCTGTTTACTCGTGTTTATTGTGTCCTGTGTCTTGTGTATCCGATGTTGTCAGTGTCTCTGTGTTGTTCCTTCTGTTTACTCTAGTGTTTATTTTGTCTTGTGGCTTGTGTATCCGATGTTGTCAGTGTCAATGTTTTGTTCCTTCTGTTTACTCTAGTGTTTATTTTGTCTTGTGTATCCGATGTTGTCAGTGTCTCTGTGTTGCTCATTCGTGATTGTCCCTTCTGTTTACTCTAGTGTTTATTTTGTCCTGTGTCTTGTGTATCCGATGTTGTCAGTGTCTCTGTGTTGTTCATTCTTGATTGTCCCTTCTGTTTACTCTAGTGTTTATTTTGTCATGTGTCTTGTGTATCCTATGTTGTCAGTGTCTCTGTGTTGTTCATTCTTGATTGTCCCTTCTGTTTACTCTAGTGTTTATGTTTTCCTGTGTCTTGTGTATCTAATGTTGTCAGTGTCTCTGGGTTGTTCATTCTTGATTGTCCCTTCTGTTACCTCTAGTGTTTATTTTGTCTTGTGTCTTGTGTATCCGATGTTGTCAGTGTCTCTGTGTTGTTCCTTCTGTTTACTCTAGTATTTATTTTGTCTTGTGTCTTGTGTATCCGATGTTGTCAGTGTCTCTGTGTTGTTCATTCTTGATTGTTCCTTCTGTTTACTCTAGTATTTATTTTGTCTTGTGTCTTGTGTATCCGATGTTGTCAGTGTCTCTGTGTTGTTCCTTCTGTTTACTCTAGTATTTATTTTGTCTTGTGTCTTGTGTATCCGATGTTGTCAGTGTCTCTGTGTTGTTCCTTCTGTTTACTCCAGTGTTTATTTTATCCTGTGTCTTGTGTATCCGATGTTGTCAGTGTCAATGTGTTGTTCCTTCTGTTTACTCTAGTGTTTATTTTGGCTTGTGTATCCGATGTTGTCAGTGTCTCTGTGTTGTTCATTCTTGATTGTCCCTTCTGTTTACTCGTGTTTATTGTGTCCTGTGTCTTGTGTATCCGATGTTGTCAGTGTCAATGTGTTGTTCCTTCTGTTTACTCTAGTGTTTATTTTGTCCTGTGTCTTGTGTATCCGATGTTGTCAGTGTCAATGTGTTTTTTTCCTCCTGTTTACTCTAGTGTTTATTTTGGCTTGTGTATCCGATGTTGTCAGTGTCTCTGTGTTGTTCATTCTTGATTGTCCCTTCTGTTTACTCTAGTGTTTATTGTGTCCTGTGTCTTGTGTATCCGATGTTGTCAGTGTCAATGTGTTGTTCCTTCTGTTTACTCTAGTGTTTATTTTGTCCTGTGTCTTGTGTATCCGATGTTGTCAGTGTCAATGTTTTTTTCCTTCTGTTTACTCTAGTGTTTATTTTGGCTTGTGTATCCGATGTTGTCAGTGTCTCTGTTGTTCATTCTTGATTGTCCCTTCTGTTTACTCTAGTATTTATTGTGTCCTGTGTCTTGTGTATCCGATGTTGTCAGTGTCTCTGTGTTATTCATTCTTGATTGTCCCTTGTGTTTACTCTAGTGTTTATTGTGTCCTGTGTCTTGTGTATCCGATGTTGTCAGTATTTCTGTGTTGTTCCTTCTGTTTACTCTAGTGTTTATTTTGTCCTGTGTCTTGTGTATCCGATGTTGTCAGTATTTCTGTGTTGTCCCTTCTGTTTACTCTAGTGTTTATTTTGTATTGTGTCTTGTGTATCCGATGTTGTCAGTGTCAATGTGTTGTTCCTTCTGTTTACTCTAGTGTTTATTTTGTCCTGTGTCTTGTGTATCCGATGTTGTCAGTGTCAATGTTTTGTTCCTTCTGTTTACTCTAGTGTTTATTTTGTCTTGTGTATCCGATGTTGTCAGTGTCTCTGTGTTGTTCATTCTTGATTGTCCCTTCTGTTTACTCGTGTTTATTGTGTCCTGTGTCTTGTGTATCCGATGTTGTCAGTGTCTCTGTGTTGTTCCTTCTGTTTACTCTAGTGTTTATTTTGTCCTGTGTCTTGTGTATCCGATGTTGTCAGTGTCAATGTGTTTTTCCTTCTGTTTACTCTAGTGTTTATTTTGTATTGTGTCTTGTGTATCCGATGTTGTCAGTGTCTTTGTGTTGTTCCTTCTGTTTACTCCAGTGTTTATTTTGTCTTGTGTCTTGTGTATCCGATGTTGTCAGTGTCTCTGTGTTGTTCATTCTTGCTTGTCCCTTCTGTTTACTCTAGTGTTTATTTTGTCCTGTGTCTTATGTATCCGATGTTGTCAGTGTCTCTGTGTTGTTCCTTCTGTTTACTCCAGTGTTTATTTTGTCTTGTGTCTTGTGTATCCGATGTTGTCAGTGTCTCTGTGTTGTTCATTCTTGCTTGTCCCTTCTGTTTACTCTAGTGTTTATTTTGTCCTGTGTCTTATGTATCCGATGTTGTCAATGTCTCTGTGTTGTTCCTTCTGTTTACTCTAGTGTTTATTGTGTCTTGTGTCTTGTGTATCCGATGTTGTCAGTGTCAATGTGTTGTTCCTTTTGTTTACTCTAGTGTTTATTTTGTATTGTGTCTTGTGTATCCGATGTTGTCATTGTCTCTGTGTTGTTCCTTCTGTTTACTCCAGTGTTTATTTTGTCCTGTGTCTTGTGTATCCGATGTTGTCAGTGTCAATGTGTTGTTCCTTCTGTTTACTCTAGTGTTTATTTTGTATTGTGTCTTGTGTATCCGATGTTGTCAGTGTCAATGTGTTGTTCCTTCTGTTTACTCTAGTGTTTATTTTGTATTGTGTCTTGTGTATCCGATGTTGTCAGTGTCTCTGTGTTGTTCATTCTTGCTTGTCCCTTCTGTTTACTCTAGTGTTTATTTTGTCCTGTGTCTTATGTATCCGATGTTGTCAATGTCTCTGTGTTGTTCCTTCTGTTTACTCTAGTGTTTATTGTGTCTTGTGTCTTGTGTATCCGATGTTGTCAGTGTCAATGTGTTGTTCCTTCTGTTTACTCTAGTGTTTATTTTGTATTGTGTCTTGTGTATCCGATGTTGTCAGTGTCTCTGTGTTGTTCCTTCTGTTTACTCCAGTGTTTATTTTGTCTTGTGTCTTGTGTATCCGATGTTGTCAGTGTCTCTGTGTTGTTCATTCTTGCTTGTCCCTTCTGTTTACTCTAGTGTTTATTTTGTCCTGTGTCTTATGTATCCGATGTTGTCAGTGTCTCTGTGTTGTTCCTTCTGTTTACTCCAGTGTTTATTTTGTCTTGTGTCTTGTGTATCCGATGTTGTCAGTGTCAATGTGTTGTTCCTTCTGTTTACTCTAGTGTTTATTGTGTCTTGTGTCTTGTGTATCCGATGTTGTCAGTGTCAATGTGTTGTTCCTTCTGTTTACTCTAGTGTTTATTTTGTCCTGTGTCTTGTGTATCCGATGTTGTCAGTGTCAATGTGTTGTTCCTTCTGTTTACTCTAGTGTTTATTTTTTCTTGTGTCTTGTGTATCCGATGTTGTCAGTGTCTCTGTGTTGTTCATTCTTGAATCTCCGTTCTGTTTACTCTAGTGTTTATGTTTTACTGTGTCTTGTGTATCCAATGTTGTCAGTGTCTCTGTGTTGTTCATTCTTGATTGTCCCTTCTGTTTACTCTAGTGTTTATTTTGTCTTGTGTCTTGTGTATCCGATGTTGTCAGTGTCTCTGTGTTGTTCATTCTTGATTGTCCCTTCTGTTTACTCTAGTGTTTATGTTTTACTGTGTCTTGTGTATCCAATGTTGTCAGTGTCTCTGTGTTGTTCATTCTTGATTGTCCCTTCTGTTTACTCTAGTGTTTATTTTGTCTTGTGTCTTGTGTATCCGATGTTGTCAGTGTCTCTGTGTTGTTCATTCTTGATTGTCCCTTCTGTTTACTCTAGTGTTTATTTTGTCTTGTGTCTTGTGTATCCGATGTTGTCAGTGTCTCTGTGTTGTTCATTCTTGATTGTCCCTTCTGTTTACTCTAGTGTTTATTTTGTCTTGTGTCTTGTGTATCCGATGTTGTCAGTGTCTCTGTGTTGTTCATTCTTGCTTGTCCCTTCTGTTTACTCTAGTGTTTATTTTGTCCTGTGTCTTATGTATCCGATGTTGTCAGTGTCTCTGTGTTGTTCCTTCTGTTTACTCCAGTGTTTATTTTGTCTTGTGTCTTGTGTATCCGATGTTGTCAGTGTCAATGTGTTGTTCCTTCTGTTTACTCTAGTGTTTATTGTGTCTTGTGTCTTGTGTATCCGATGTTGTCAGTGTCAATGTGTTGTTCCTTCTGTTTACTCTAGTGTTTATTTTGTCCTGTGTCTTGTGTATCCGATGTTGTCAGTGTCAATGTGTTGTTCCTTCTGTTTACTCTAGTGTTTATTTTTTCTTGTGTCTTGTGTATCCGATGTTGTCAGTGTCTCTGTGTTGTTCATTCTTGAATCTCCGTTCTGTTTACTCTAGTGTTTATGTTTTACTGTGTCTTGTGTATCCAATGTTGTCAGTGTCTCTGTGTTGTTCATTCTTGATTGTCCCTTCTGTTTACTCTAGTGTTTATTTTGTCTTGTGTCTTGTGTATCCGATGTTGTCAGTGTCTCTGTGTTGTTCATTCTTGATTGTCCCTTCTGTTTACTCTAGTGTTTATTGTGTCCTGTGTCTTGTGTATCCGATGTTGTCAGTGTCTCTGTGTTGTTCCTTCTGTTTACTCTAGTGTTTAGTTTGTCCTGTGTCTTGTGTATCCGATGTTGTCAGTGTCTCTGTGTTGTTCATTCTTGATTGTCCCTTCTGTTTACTCTAGTGTTTATTGTGTCCTGTGTCTTGTGTATCCGATGTTGTCAGTGTCTCTGTGTTGTTCCTTCTGTTTACTCTATTGTTTATTTTGGCTTGTGTATCCGAAGTTGTCAGTGTCTCTGTGTTGTTCATTCTTGATTGTCCCTTCTGTTTACTCTAGTGTTTATTGTGTCCTGTGTCTTGTGTATCCGATGTTGTCAGTGTCTCTGTGTTGTTCCTTCTGTTTACTCTAGTGTTTATTTTGGCTTGTGTATCCGATGTTGTCAGTGTCTCTGTGTTGTTCATTCTTGATTGTCCCTTCTGTTTACTCTAGTGTTTATTTTGTCTTGTGTCTTGTGTATCCGATGTTGTCAGTGTCTCTGTGTTGTTCCTTCTGTTTACTCTAGTATTTATTTTGTCTTGTGTCTTGTGTATCCGATGTTGTCAGTGTCTCTGTGTTGTTCATTCTTGATTGTCCCTTCTGTTTACTCCAGTGTTTATTGTGTCTTGTGTCTTGTGTATCTGATGTTGTCAGTGTATCTGTGTTGTTCCTTCTGTTTACTCTAGTATTTATTTTTTCTTGTGTCTTGTGTATCCGATGTTGTCAGTGTCTCTGTGTTGTTCATTCTTGATTGTCCCTTCTGTTTACTCTAGTGTTTATTGTGTCCTGTGTCTTGTGTATCCGATGTTGTCAGTGTCTCTGTGTTGTTCCTTCTGTTTACTCTAGTATTTATTTTGTCTTGTGTCTTGTGTATCCGATGTTGTCAGTGTCTCTGTGTTGTTCATTCTTGATTGTCCCTTCTGTTTACTCTAGTGTTTATTGTGTCCTGTGTCTTGTGTATCCGATGTTGTCAGTGTCTCTGGGTTGTTCATTCTTGATTGTCCCTTCTGTTTACTCTAGTGTTTATTTTGTCCTGTGTCTTGTGTATCCGATGTTGTCAGTGTCAATGTTTTGTTCCTTCTGTTTACACTAGTGTTTATTTTGTCTTGTGTATCCGATGTTGTCAGTGTCTCTGTGTTGTTCATTCTTGATTGTCCCTTCTGTTTACTCTAGTGTTTATTTTGTCCTGTGTCTTGTGTATCCGATGTTGTCAGTGTCTCTGTGTTGTCCCTTGTGTTTACTCTAGTGTTTATTTTGTCCTGTGTCTTGTGTATCCGATGTTGTCAGTGTCTCTGTGTTGTTCCTTCTGTTTACTCCAGTGTTTATTTTTTCCTGTTTCTTTGTGTATCCGATGTTGTCAGTGTCTCTGTGTTGTTCCTTCTGTTTACTCTAGTGTTTATTTTGTCTTGTGTCTTGTGTATCCGATGTTGTCAGTATTTCTGTGTTGTTCCTTCTGTTTACTCTAGTGTTTATTGTGTCCTGTGTCTTGTGTATCCGATGTTGTCAGTGTCAATGTGTTGTTCCTTCTGTTTACTCTAGTGTTTATTTTGTCCTGTGTCTTGTGTATCCGATGTTGTCAGTGTCTCTGTGTTGTTCATTCTTGATTGTCCCTTCTGTTTACTCTAGTGTTTATGTTTTATTGTGTCTTGTGTATCCAATGTTGTCAGTGTCTCTGTGTTGTTCATTCTTGATTGTCCCTTCTGTTTACTCTAGTGTTTATTTTGTCTTGTGTCTTGTGTATCCGATGTTGTCAGTGTCTCTGTGTTGTTCATTCTTGATTGTCCCTTCTGTTTACTCTAATGTTTATTTTGTCTTGTGTCTTGTGTATCCAATGTTGTCAGTGTCTCTGGGTTGTTCATTCTTGATTGTCCCTTCTGTTTACTCGTGTTTATTGTGTCTTGTGTCTTGTGCATCTGATGTTGTCAGTGTCTCTGTGTTGTTCCTTCTGTTTACTCTAGTATTTATTTTGTCCTGTGTCTTGTGTATCCGATGTTGTCAGTGTCTCTGTGTTGTTCCTTCTGTTTACTCTAGTGTTTATTTTGGCTTGTGTATCCGATGTTGTCAGTGTTTCTGTGTTGTTCATTCTTGATTGTCCCTTCTGTTTACTCTAGTGTTTATTTTGTCCTGTGTCTTGTGTATCCGATGTTGTCAGTGTCTCTGTGTTGTTCCTTCTGTTTACTCTAGTGTTTATTTTGGCTTGTGTATCCGATGTTGTCAGTGTCTCTGTGTTGTTCATTCTTGATTGTCCCTTCTGTTTACTCTAGTGTTTATTGTGTCCTGTGTCTTGTGTATCCGATGTTGTCAGTGTCTCTGTGTTGTTCCTTCTGTTTACTCTAGTGTTTATTTTGGCTTGTGTATCCGATGTTGTCAGTGTCTCTGTGTTGTTCATTCTTGATTGTCCCTTCTGTTTACTCTAGTGTTTATTGTGTCCTGTGTCTTGTGTATCCGATGTTGTCAGTGTCTCTGTGTTGTTCATTCTTGATTGTCCCTTCTGTTTACTCTAGTGTTTATTTTGTCTTGTGTCTTGTGTATCCGATGTTGTCAGTGTCTCTGTGTTGTTCCTTCTGTTTACTCTAGTATTTATTTTGTCTTGTGTCTTGTGTATCCGATGTTGTCAGTGTCTCTGTGTTGTTCATTCTTGATTGTCCCTTCTGTTTACTCCAGTGTTTATTGTGTCTTGTGTCTTGTGTATCTGATGTTGTCAGTGTCTCTGTGTTGTTCCTTCTGTTTACTCTAGTATTTATTTTTTCTTGTGTCTTGTGTATCCGATGTTGTCAGTGTCTCTGTGTTGTTCATTCTTGATTGTCCCTTCTGTTTACTCTAGTGTTTATTGTGTCCTGTGTCTTGTGTATCCGATGTTGTCAGTGTCTCTGTGTTGTTCCTTCTGTTTACTCTAGTATTTATTTTGTCTTGTGTCTTGTGTATCCGATGTTGTCAGTGTCTCTGTGTTGTTCATTCTTGATTGTCCCTTCTGTTTACTCTAGTGTTTATTGTGTCCTGTGTCTTGTGTATCCGATGTTGTCAGTGTCTCTGTGTTGTTCCTTCTGTTTACTCTAGTATTTATTTTTTCTTGTGTCTTGTGTATCCGATGGTGTCAGTGTGTCTGTGTTGTCCCTTCCGTTTACTCTAGTATTTATTGTGTCCTGTGTCTTGTGTATCCGATGTTGTCAGTGTCTCTGGGTTGTTCATTCTTGATTGTCCCTTCTGTTACCTCTAGTGTTTATTTTGTATTGTGTCTTGTGTATCCGATGTTGTCAGTGTCAATGTGTTGTTCCTTCTGTTTACTCTAGTGTTTATTTTGTCTTGTGTATCCGATGTTGTCAGTGTCAATGTTTTTTTCCTTCTGTTTACTCTAGTGTTTATTTTGGCTTGTGTATCCTATGTTGTCAGTGTCTCTGTGTTGTTCCTTCTGTTTACTCTAGTGTTTATTTTGTCTTGTGTCATGTGTATCCGACGTTGTCAGTGTCCCTGTGTTGTTCATTCTTGATTGTCCCTTCTGTTTACTCTAGTGTTTATTTTGTCATGTCTCTTGTGTATCCTATGTTGTCAGTGTCCCTGTGTTGTTCATCCTTGATTGTCCCTTCTGTTTACTCTAGTGTTTATTTTGTCATGTGTCTTGTGTATCCTATGTTGTCAGTGTCCGTGTTGTTCATTCTTGATTGTCCCTTCTGTTTACTCTAGTGTTTATTTTGTCTTGTGTCTTGTGTATCCGATGTTGTCAGTGTCTCTGTGTTGTTCATTCTTGATTGTCCCTTCTGTTTACTCTAGTGTTTATTTTGTCCTGTGTCTTGTGTATCCGATGTTGTCAGTGTCAATGTTTTGTTCCTTCTGTTTACTCTGGTGTTTATTTTGTCTTGTGTATCCGATGTTGTCAGTGTCTCTGTGTTGTTCATTCTTGATTGTCCCTTCTGTTTACTCTAGTGTTTATTTTGTCTTGTGTCTTGTGTATCCGATGTTGTCAGTGTCTCTGTGTTGTTCATTCTTGATTGTCCCTTCTGTTTACTCTAGTGTTTATTTTGTCTTGTGTCTTGTGTATCCGATGTTATCAGTGTCTCTGTGTTGTTCATTCTTGATTGTCCCTTCTGTTTACTCTAGTGTTTATGTTTTACTGTGTCTTGTGTATCCAATGTTGTCAGTGTCTCTGTGTTGTTCATTCTTGATTGTCCCTTCTGTTTACTCTAGTGTTTATGTTTTACTGTGTCTTGTGTATCCGATGTTGTCAGTGTCTCTGTGTTGTTCATTCTTGATTGTCCCTTCTGTTTACTCTAGTGTTTATGTTTTACTGTGTCTTGTGTATCCAATGTTGTCAGTGTCTCTGTGTTGTTCATTCTTGATTGTCCCTTCTGTTTACTCTAGTGTTTATTTTGTCTTGTGTCTTGTGTATCCGATGTTGTCAGTGTCTCTGTGTTGTTCATTCTTGATTGTCCCTTCTGTTTACTCTAGTGTTTATTTTGTCTTGTGTCTTGTGTATCCAATGTTGTCAGTGTCTCTGGGTTGTTCATTCTTGATTGTCCCTTCTTTTTACGCGTGTTTATTGTGTCTTGTGTCTTGTGCATCTGATGTTGTCAGTGTCTCTGTGTTGTTCCTTCTGTTTACTCTAGTGTTTATTTTGTCCTGTGTCTTGTGTATCCGATGTTGTCAGTGTCTCTGTGTTGTTCATTCTTGATTGTCCCTTCTGTTTACTCTAGTGTTTATTGTGTCCTGTGTCTTGTGTATCCGATGTTGTCAGTGTCTCTGTGTTGTTCCTTCTGTTTACTCTATTGTTTATTTTGGCTTGTGTATCCGAAGTTGTCAGTGTCTCTGTGTTGTTCATTCTTGATTGTCCCTTCTGTTTACTCTAGTGTTTATTGTGTCCTGTGTCTTGTGTATCCGATGTTGTCAGTGTCTCTGTGTTGTTCCTTCTGTTTACTCTAGTGTTTATTTTGGCTTGTGTATCCGATGTTGTCAGTGTCTCTGTGTTGTTCATTCTTGATTGTCCCTTCTGTTTACTCTAGTGTTTATTTTGTCTTGTGTCTTGTGTATCCGATGTTGTCAGTGTCTCTGTGTTGTTCCTTCTGTTTACTCTAGTATTTATTTTGTCTTGTGTCTTGTGTATCCGATCTTGTCAGTGTCTCTGTGTTGTTCATTCTTGATTGTCCCTTCTGTTTACTCCAGTGTTTATTGTGTCTTGTGTCTTGTGTATCTGATGTTGTCAGTGTCTCTGTGTTGTTCCTTCTGTTTACTCTAGTATTTATTTTTTCTTGTGTCTTGTGTATCCGATGTTGTCAGTGTCTCTGTGTTGTTCATTCTTGATTGTCCCTTCTGTTTACTCTAGTGTTTATTGTGTCCTGTGTCTTGTGTATCCGATGTTGTCAGTGTCTCTGTGTTGTTCCTTCTGTTTACTCTAGTATTTATTTTGTCTTGTGTCTTGTGTATCCGATGTTGTCAGTGTCTCTGTGTTGTTCATTCTTGATTGTCCCTTCTGTTTACTCTAGTGTTTATTGTGTCCTGTGTCTTGTGTATCCGATGTTGTCAGTGTCTCTGTGTTGTTCCTTCTGTTTACTCTAGTATTTATTTTTTCTTGTGTCTTGTGTATCCGATGGTGTCAGTGTGTCTGTGTTGTCCCTTCCGTTTACTCTAGTATTTATTGTGTCCTGTGTCTTGTGTATCCGATGTTGTCAGTGTCTCTGGGTTGTTCATTCTTGATTGTCCCTTCTGTTTACTCTAGTGTTTATTTTGTCCTGTGTCTTGTGTATCCGATGTTGTCAGTGTCAATGTTTTGTTCCTTCTGTTTACTCTAGTGTTTATTTTGTCTTGTGTATCCGATGTTGTCAGTGTCTCTGTGTTGTTCATTCTTGATTGTCCCTTCTGTTTACTCTAGTGTTTATTTTGTCCTGTGTCTTGTGTATCCGATGTTGTCAGTGTCTCTGTGTTGTCCCTTGTGTTTACTCTAGTGTTTATTTTGTCCTGTGTCTTGTGTATCCGATGTTGTCAGTGTCTCTGTGTTGTTCCTTCTGTTTACTCCAGTGTTTATTTTTTCCTGTTTCTTTGTGTATCCGATGTTGTCAGTGTCTCTGTGTTGTTCCTTCTGTTTACTCTAGTGTTTATTTTGTCTTGTGTCTTGTGTATCCGATGTTGTCAGTATTTCTGTGTTGTTCCTTCTGTTTACTCTAGTGTTTATTGTGTCCTGTGTCTTGTGTATCCGATGTTGTCAGTGTCAATGTGTTGTTCCTTCTGTTTACTCTAGTGTTTATTCTGTCCTGTGTCTTGTGTATCCGATGTTGTCAGTGTCTCTGTGTTGTTCATTCTTGATTGTCCCTTCTGTTTACTCTAGTGTTTATGTTTTACTGTGTCTTGTGTATCCAATGTTGTCAGTGTCTCTGTGTTGTTCATTCTTGATTGTCCCTTCTGTTTACTCTAGTGTTTATTTTGTCTTGTGTCTTGTGTATCCGATGTTGTCAGTGTCTCTGTGTTGTTCATTCTTGATTGTCCCTTCTGTTTACTCTAATGTTTATTTTGTCTTGTGTCTTGTGTATCCAATGTTGTCAGTGTCTCTGGGTTGTTCATTCTTGATTGTCCCTTCTGTTTACTCGTGTTTATTGTGTCTTGTGTCTTGTGCATCTGATGTTGTCAGTGTCTCTGTGTTGTTCCTTCTGTTTACTCTAGTATTTATTTTGTCCTGTGTCTTGTGTATCCGATGTTGTCAGTGTCTCTGTGTTGTTCATTCTTGATTGTTCCTTCTGTTTACTCTAGTGTTTATTGTGTCCTGTGTCTTGTGTATCCGATGTTGTCAGTGTCTCTGTGTTGTTCCTTCTGTTTACTCTAGTGTTTATTTTGGCTTGTGTATCCGATGTTGTCAGTGTCTCTGTGTTGTTCATTCTTGATTGTCCCTTCTGTTTACTCTAGTGTTTATTGTGTCCTGTGTCTTGTGTATCCGATGTTGTCAGTGTCTCTGTGTTGTTCCTTCTGTTTACTCTAGTGTTTATTTTGGCTTGTGTATCCGATGTTGTCAGTGTCTCTGTGTTGTTCATTCTTGATTGTCCCTTCTGTTTACTCTAGTGTTTATTGTGTCCTATGTCTTGTGTATCCGATGTTGTCAGTGTCTCTGTGTTGTTCATTCTTGATTGTCCCTTCTGTTTACTCTAGTGTTTATTTTGTCTTGTGTCTTGTGTATCCGATGTTGTCAGTGTCTCCGTGTTGTTCCTTCTGTTTACTCTAGTATTTATTTTGTCTTGTGTCTTGTGTATCCGATGTTGTCAGTGTCTCTGTGTTGTTCATTCTTGATTGTCCCTTCTGTTTTCTCCAGTGTTTATTGTGTCTTGTGTCTTGTGTATCTGATGTTATCAGTGTCTCTGTGTTGATCCTACTGTTCACTCTAGTATTTATTTTTTCTTGTGTCTTGTGTATCCGATGTTGTCAGTGTCTCTGTGTTGTTCATTCTTGATTGTCTCTTCTGTTTACTCTAGTGTTTATTGTGTCCTGTGTCTTGTGTATCCGATGTTGTCAGTGTCTCTGTGTTGTTCCTTCTGTTTACTCTAGTATTTATTTTGTCTTGTGTCTTGTGTATCCGATGTTGTCAGTGTCTCTGTGTTGTTCATTCTTGATAGTCCCTTCTGTTTACTCTAGTGTTTATTGTGTCCTGTGTCTTGTGTATCCGATGTTGTCAGTGTCTCTGTGTTGTTCCTTCTGTTTACTCTAGTATTTATTTTTTCTTGTGTCTTGTGTATCCGATGGTGTCAGTGTGTCTGTGTTGTCCCTTCTGTTTACTCTAGTATTTATTGTGTCCTGTGTCTTGTGTATCCGATGTTGTCAGTGTCTCTGGGTTGTTCATTCTTGATTGTCCCTTCTGTTACCTCTAGTGTTTATTTTGTATTGTGTCTTGTGTATCCGATGTTGTCAGTGTCAATGTGTTGTTCCTTCTGTTTACTCTAGTGTTTATTTTGTCTTGTGTATCCGATGTTGTCAGTGTCAATGTTTTTTTCCTTCTGTTTACTCTAGTGTTTATTTTGGCTTGTGTATCCGATGTTGTCAGTGTCTCTGTGTTGTTCCTTCTGTTTACTCTAGTGTTTATTTTGTCTTGTGTCATGTGTATCCGATGTTGTCAGTGTCCCTGTGTTGTTCATTCTTGATTGTCCCTTCTGTTTACTCTAGTGTTTATTTTGTCATGTCTCTTGTGTATCCTATGTTGTCAGTGTCCCTGTGTTGTTCATCCTTGATTGTCCCTTCTGTTTACTCTAGTGTTTATTTTGTCATGTGTCTTGTGTATCCTATGTTGTCAGTGTCCGTGTTGTTCATTCTTGATTGTCCCTTCTGTTTACTCTAGTGTTTATTTGTCCTGTGTCTTGTGTATCCGATGTTGTCAGTGTCTCTGTGTTGTTCATTCTTGATTGTCCCTTCTGTTTACTCTAGTGTTTATTTTGTCCTGTGTCTTGTGTATCCGATGTTGTCAGTGTCAATGTTTTGTTCCTTCTGTTTACTCCAGTGTTTATTTTGTCTTGTGTATCCGATGTTGTCAGTGTCTCTGTGTTGTTCATTCTTGATTGTCCCTTCTGTTTACTCTAGTGTTTATTTTGTCCTGTGTCTTGTGTATCCGATGTTGTCAGTGTCTCTGTGTTGTTCATTCTTGATTGTCCCTTCTGTTTACTCTAGTGTTTATTGTGTCCTGTGTCTTGTGTATCCGATGTTGTCAGTGTCTCTGTGTTGTTCCTTCTGTTTACTCTAGTGTTTATTTTGGCTTGTGTATCCGATGTTGTCAGTGTCTCTGTGTTGTTCATTCTTGATTGTCCCTTCTGTTTACTCTAGTGTTTATTTTGTCTTGTGTCTTGTGTATCCGATGTTGTCAGTGTCTCTGTGTTGTTCCTTCTGTTTACTCTATTGTTTATTTTGGCTTGTGTATCCGAAGTTGTCAGTGTCTCTGTGTTGTTCATTCTTGATTGTCCCTTCTGTTTACTCTAGTGTTTATTGTGTCCTGTGTCTTGTGTATCCGATGTTGTCAGTGTCTCTGTGTTGTTCCTTCTGTTTACTCTAGTGTTTATTTTGGCTTGTGTATCCGATGTTGTCAGTGTCTCTGTGTTGTTCATTCTTGATTGTCCCTTCTGTTTACTCTAGTGTTTATTTTGTCTTGTGTCTTGTGTATCCGATGTTGTCAGTGTCTCTGTGTTGTTCCTTCTGTTTACTCTAGTATTTATTTTGTCTTGTGTCTTGTGTATCCGATGTTGTCAGTGTCTCTGTGTTGTTCATTCTTGATTGTCCCTTCTGTTTACTCCAGTGTTTATTGTGTCTTGTGTCTTGTGTATCTGATGTTGTCAGTGTCTCTGTGTTGTTCCTTCTGTTTACTCTAGTATTTATTTTTTCTTGTGTCTTGTGTATCCGATGTTGTCAGTGTCTCTGTGTTGTTCATTCTTGATTGTCCCTTCTGTTTACTCTAGTGTTTATTGTGTCCTGTGTCTTGTGTATCCGATGTTGTCAGTGTCTCTGTGTTGTTCCTTCTGTTTACTCTAGTATTTATTTTGTCTTGTGTCTTGTGTATCCGATGTTGTCAGTGTCTCTGTGTTGTTCATTCTTGATTGTCCCTTCTGTTTACTCTAGTGTTTATTGTGTCCTGTGTCTTGTGTATCCGATGTTGTCAGTGTCTCTGTGTTGTTCCTTCTGTTTACTCTAGTATTTATTTTTTCTTGTGTCTTGTGTATCCGATGGTGTCAGTGTGTCTGTGTTGTCCCTTCCGTTTACTCTAGTATTTATTGTGTCCTGTGTCTTGTGTATCCGATGTTGTCAGTGTCTCTGGGTTGTTCATTCTTGATTGTCCCTTCTGTTTACTCTAGTGTTTATTTTGTCCTGTGTCTTGTGTATCCGATGTTGTCAGTGTCAATGTTTTGTTCCTTCTGTTTACTCTAGTGTTTATTTTGTCTTGTGTATCCGATGTTGTCAGTGTCTCTGTGTTGTTCATTCTTGATTGTCCCTTCTGTTTACTCTAGTGTTTATTTTGTCCTGTGTCTTGTGTATCCGATGTTGTCAGTGTCTCTGTGTTGTCCCTTGTGTTTACTCTAGTGTTTATTTTGTCCTGTGTCTTGTGTATCCGATGTTGTCAGTGTCTCTGTGTTGTTCCTTCTGTTTACTCCAGTGTTTATTTTTTCCTGTTTCTTTGTGTATCCGATGTTGTCAGTGTCTCTGTGTTGTTCCTTCTGTTTACTCTAGTGTTTATTTTGTCTTGTGTCTTGTGTATCCGATGTTGTCAGTATTTCTGTGTTGTTCCTTCTGTTTACTCTAGTGTTTATTGTGTCCTGTGTCTTGTGTATCCGATGTTGTCAGTGTCAATGTGTTGTTCCTTCTGTTTACTCTAGTGTTTATTTTGTCCTGTGTCTTGTGTATCCGATGTTGTCAGTGTCTCTGTGGTGTTCATTCTTGATTGTCCCTTCTGTTTACTCTAGTGTTTATGTTTTACTGTGTCTTGTGTATCCAATGTTGTCAGTGTCTCTGTGTTGTTCATTCTTGATTGTCCCTTCTGTTTACTCTAGTGTTTATTTTGTCTTGTGTCTTGTGTATCCGATGTTGTCAGTGTCTCTGTGTTGTTCATTCTTGATTGTCCCTTCTGTTTACTCTAATGTTTATTTTGTCTTGTGTCTTGTGTATCCAATGTTGTCAGTGTCTCTGGGTTGTTCATTCTTGATTGTCCCTTCTGTTTACTCGTGTTTATTGTGTCTTGTGTCTTGTGCATCTGATGTTGTCAGTGTCTCTGTGTTGTTCCTTCTGTTTACTCTAGTATTTATTTTGTCCTGTGTCTTGTGTATCCGATGTTGTCAGTGTCTCTGTGTTGTTCATTCTTGATTGTTCCTTCTGTTTACTCTAGTGTTTATTGTGTCCTGTGTCTTGTGTATCCGATGTTGTCAGTGTCTCTGTGTTGTTCCTTCTGTTTACTCTAGTGTTTATTTTGGCTTGTGTATCCGATGTTGTCAGTGTCTCTGTGTTGTTCATTCTTGATTGTCCCTTCTGTTTACTCTAGTGTTTATTGTGTCCTGTGTCTTGTGTATCCGATGTTGTCAGTGTCTCTGTGTTGTTCCTTCTGTTTACTCTAGTGTTTATTTTGGCTTGTGTATCCGATGTTGTCAGTGTCTCTGTGTTGTTCATTCTTGATTGTCCCTTCTGTTTACTCTAGTGTTTATTGTGTCCTATGTCTTGTGTATCCGATGTTGTCAGTGTCTCTGTGTTGTTCATTCTTGATTGTCCCTTCTGTTTACTCTAGTGTTTATTTTGTCTTGTGTCTTGTGTATCCGATGTTGTCAGTGTCTCCGTGTTGTTCCTTCTGTTTACTCTAGTATTTATTTTGTCTTGTGTCTTGTGTATCCGATGTTGTCAGTGTCTCTGTGTTGTTCATTCTTGATTGTCCCTTCTGTTTTCTCCAGTGTTTATTGTGTCTTGTGTCTTGTGTATCTGATGTTATCAGTGTCTCTGTGTTGATCCTACTGTTCACTCTAGTATTTATTTTTTCTTGTGTCTTGTGTATCCGATGTTGTCAGTGTCTCTGTGTTGTTCATTCTTGATTGTCTCTTCTGTTTACTCTAGTGTTTATTGTGTCCTGTGTCTTGTGTATCCGATGTTGTCAGTGTCTCTGTGTTGTTCCTTCTGTTTACTCTAGTATTTATTTTGTCTTGTGTCTTGTGTATCCGATGTTGTCAGTGTCTCTGTGTTGTTCATTCTTGATAGTCCCTTCTGTTTACTCTAGTGTTTATTGTGTCCTGTGTCTTGTGTATCCGATGTTGTCAGTGTCTCTGTGTTGTTCCTTCTGTTTACTCTAGTATTTATTTTTTCTTGTGTCTTGTGTATCCGATGGTGTCAGTGTGTCTGTGTTGTCCCTTCTGTTTACTCTAGTATTTATTGTGTCCTGTGTCTTGTGTATCCGATGTTGTCAGTGTCTCTGGGTTGTTCATTCTTGATTGTCCCTTCTGTTACCTCTAGTGTTTATTTTGTATTGTGTCTTGTGTATCCGATGTTGTCAGTGTCAATGTGTTGTTCCTTCTGTTTACTCTAGTGTTTATTTTGTCTTGTGTATCCGATGTTGTCAGTGTCAATGTTTTTTTCCTTCTGTTTACTCTAGTGTTTATTTTGGCTTGTGTATCCGATGTTGTCAGTGTCTCTGTGTTGTTCCTTCTGTTTACTCTAGTGTTTATTTTGTCTTGTGTCATGTGTATCCGATGTTGTCAGTGTCCCTGTGTTGTTCATTCTTGATTGTCCCTTCTGTTTACTCTAGTGTTTATTTTGTCATGTCTCTTGTGTATCCTATGTTGTCAGTGTCCCTGTGTTGTTCATCCTTGATTGTCCCTTCTGTTTACTCTAGTGTTTATTTTGTCATGTGTCTTGTGTATCCTATGTTGTCAGTGTCCGTGTTGTTCATTCTTGATTGTCCCTTCTGTTTACTCTAGTGTTTATTTGTCCTGTGTCTTGTGTATCCGATGTTGTCAGTGTCTCTGTGTTGTTCATTCTTGATTGTCCCTTCTGTTTACTCTAGTGTTTATTTTGTCCTGTGTCTTGTGTATCCGATGTTGTCAGTGTCAATGTTTTGTTCCTTCTGTTTACTCCAGTGTTTATTTTGTCTTGTGTATCCGATGTTGTCAGTGTCTCTGTGTTGTTCATTCTTGATTGTCCCTTCTGTTTACTCTAGTGTTTATTTTGTCCTGTGTCTTGTGTATCCGATGTTGTCAGTGTCTCTGTGTTGTTCATTCTTGATTGTCCCTTCTGTTTACTCTAGTGTTTATGTTTTACTGTGTCTTGTGTATCCAATGTTGTCAGTGTCTCTGTGTTGTTCATTCTTGATTGTCCCTTCTGTTTACTCTAGTGTTTATTTTGTCTTGTGTCTTGTGTATCCGATGTTGTCAGTGTCTCTGTGTTGTTCATTCTTGATTGTCCCTTCTGTTTACTCTAGTGTTTATTTTGTCTTGTGTCTTGTGTATCCAATGTTGTCAGTGTCTCTGGGTTGTTCATTCTTGATTGTCCCTTCTTTTTACTCGTGTTTATTGTGTCTTGTGTCTTGTGCATCTGATGTTGTCAGTGTCTCTGTGTTGTTCCTTCTGTTTACTCTAGTATTTATTTTGTCCTGTGTCTTGTGTATCCGATGTTGTCAGTGTCTCTGTGTTGTTCATTCTTGATTGTCCCTTCTGTTTACTCTGGTGTTTATTGTGTCCTGTGTCTTGTGTATCCGATGTTGTCAGTGTCTCTGTGTTGTTCCTTCTGTTTACTCTAGTGTTTATTTTGTCCTGTGTCTTGTGTATCCGATGTTGTCAGTGTCTCTGTGTTGTTCATTCTTGATTGTCCCTTCTGTTTACTCTAGTGTTTATTGTGTCCTGTGTCTTGTGTATCCGATGTTGTCAGTGTCTCTGTGTTGTTCCTTCTGTTTACTCTATTGTTTATTTTGGCTTGTGTATCCGAAGTTGTCAGTGTCTCTGTGTTGTTCATTCTTGATTGTCCCTTCTGTTTACTCTAGTGTTTATTGTGTCCTGTGTCTTGTGTATCCGATGTTGTCAGTGTCTCTGTGTTGTTCCTTCTGTTTACTCTAGTGTTTATTTTGGCTTGTGTATCCGATGTTGTCAGTGTCTCTGTGTTGTTCATTCTTGATTGTCCCTTCTGTTTACTCTAGTGTTTATTTTGTCTTGTGTCTTGTGTATCCGATGTTGTCAGTGTCTCTGTGTTGTTCCTTCTGTTTACTCTAGTATTTATTTTGTCTTGTGTCTTGTGTATCCGATGTTGTCAGTGTCTCTGTGTTGTTCATTCTTGATTGTCCCTTCTGTTTACTCCAGTGTTTATTGTGTCTTGTGTCTTGTGTATCTGATGTTGTCAGTGTCTCTGTGTTGTTCTTTCTGTTTACTCTAGTATTTATTTTTTCTTGTGTCTTGTGTATCCGATGTTGTCAGTGTCTCTGTGTTGTTCATTCTTGATTGTCCCTTCTGTTTACTCTAGTGTTTATTGTGTCCTGTGTCTTGTGTATCCGATGTTGTCAGTGTCTCTGTGTTGTTCCTTCTGTTTACTCTAGTATTTATTTTGTCTTGTGTCTTGTGTATCCGATGTTGTCAGTGTCTCTGTGTTGTTCATTCTTGATTGTCCCTTCTGTTTACTCTAGTGTTTATTGTGTCCTGTGTCTTGTGTATCCGATGTTGTCAGTGTCTCTGTGTTGTTCCTTCTGTTTACTCTAGTATTTATTTTTTCTTGTGTCTTGTGTATCCGATGGTGTCAGTGTGTCTGTGTTGTCCCTTCCGTTTACTCTAGTATTTATTGTGTCCTGTGTCTTGTGTATCCGATGTTGTCAGTGTCTCTGGGTTGTTCATTCTTGATTGTCCCTTCTGTTTACTCTAGTGTTTATTTTGTCCTGTGTCTTGTGTATCCGATGTTGTCAGTGTCAATGTTTTGTTCCTTCTGTTTACTCTAGTGTTTATTTTGTCTTGTGTATCCGATGTTGTCAGTGTCTCTGTGTTGTTCATTCTTGATTGTCCCTTCTGTTTACTCTAGTGTTTATTTTGTCCTGTGTCTTGTGTATCCGATGTTGTCAGTGTCTCTGTGTTGTCCCTTGTGTTTACTCTAGTGTTTATTTTGTCCTGTGTCTTGTGTATCCGATGTTGTCAGTGTCTCTGTGTTGTTCCTTCTGTTTACTCCAGTGTTTATTTTGTCCTGTTTCTTTGTGTATCCGATGTTGTCAGTGTCTCTGTGTTGTTCCTTCTGTTTACTCTAGTGTTTATTTTGTCTTGTATCTTGTGTATCCGATGTTGTCAGTATTTCTGTGTTGTTCCTTCTGTTTACTCTAGTGTTTATTGTGTCCTGTGTCTTGTGTATCCGATGTTGTCAGTGTCAATGTGTTGTTTCTTCTGTTTACTCTAGTGTTTATGTTTTACTGTGTCTTGTGTATCCAATGTTGTCAGTGTCTCTGTGTTGTTCATTCTTGATTGTCCCTTCTGTTTACTCTAGTGTTTATTTTGTCTTGTGTCTTGTGTATCCGATGTTGTCAGTGTCTCTGTGTTGTTCATTCTTGATTGTCCCTTCTGTTTACTCTAATGTTTATTTTGTCTTGTGTCTTGTGTATCCAATGTTGTCAGTGTCTCTGGGTTGTTCATTCTTGATTGTCCCTTCTGTTTACTCGTGTTTATTGTGTCTTGTGTCTTGTGCATCTGATGTTGTCAGTGTCTCTGTGTTGTTTCTTCTGTTTACTCTAGTATTTATTTTGTCCTGTGTCTTGTGTATCCGATGTTGTCAGTGTCTCTGTGTTGTTCATTCTTGATTGTCCCTTCTGTTTACTCTAGTGTTTATTGTGTCCTGTGTCTTGTGTATCCGATGTTGTCAGTGTCTCTGTGTTGTTCCTTCTGTTTACTCTAGTGTTTATTTTGTCCTGTGTCTTGTGTATCCGATGTTGTCAGTGTCTCTGTGTTGTTCATTCTTGATTGTCCCTTCTGTTTACTCTAGTGTTTATTGTGTCCTGTGTCTTGTGTATCCGATGTTGTCAGTGTCTCTGTGTTGTTCCTTCTGTTTACTCTAGTGTTTATTTTGGCTTGTGTATCCGATGTTGTCAGTGTCTCTGTGTTGTTCATTCTTGATTGTCCCTTCTGTTTACTCTAGTGTTTATTGTGTCCTGTGTCTTGTGTATCCGATGTTGTCAGTGTCTCTGTGTTGTTCCTTCTGTTTACTCTAGTGTTTATTTTGGCTTGTGTATCCGATATTGTCAGTGTCTCTGTGTTGTTCATTCTTGATTGTCCCTTCTGTTTACTCTAGTGTTTATTGTGTCCTATGTCTTGTGTATCCGATGTTGTCAGTGTCTCTGTGTTGTTCATTCTTGATTGTCCCTTCTGTTTACTCTAGTGTTTATTTTGTCTTGTGTCTTGTGTATCCGATGTTGTCAGTGTCTCCGTGTTGTTCCTTCTGTTTACTCTAGTATTTATTTTGTCTTGTGTCTTGTGTATCCGATGTTGTCAGTGTCTCTGTGTTGTTCATTCTTGATTGTCCCTTCTGTTTTCTCCAGTGTTTATTGTGTCTTGTGTCTTGTGTATCTGATGTTATCAGTGTCTCTGTGTTGATCCTACTGTTCACTCTAGTATTTATTTTTTCTTGTGTCTTGTGTATCCGATGTTGTCAGTGTCTCTGTGTTGTTCATTATTGATTGTCTCTTCTGTTTACTCTAGTGTTTATTGTGTCCTGTGTCTTGTGTATCCGATGTTGTCAGTGTCTCTGTGTTGTTCCTTCTGTTTACTCTAGTATTTATTTTGTCTTGTGTCTTGTGTATCCGATGTTGTCAGTGTCTCTGTGTTGTTCATTCTTGATTGTCCCTTCTGTTTACTCTAGTGTTTATTGTGTCCTGTGTCTTGTGTATCCGATGTTGTCAGTGTCTCTGTGTTGTTCCTTCTGTTTACTCTAGTATTTATTTTTTCTTGTGTCTTGTGTATCCGATGGTGTCAGTGTGTCTGTGTTGTCCCTTCTGTTTACTCTAGTATTTATTGTGTCCTGTGTCTTGTGTATCCGATGTTGTCAGTGTCTCTGGGTTGATCATTCTTGATTGTCCCTTCTGTTACCTCTAGTGTTTATTTTGTATTGTGTCTTGTGTATCCGATGTTGTCAGTGTCAATGTGTTGTTCCTTCTGTTTACTCTAGTGTTTATTTTGTCTTGTGTATCCGATGTTGTCAGTGTCAATGTTTTTTTCCTTCTGTTTACTCTAGTGTTTATTTTGGCTTGTGTATCCGATGTTGTCAGTGTCTCTGTGTTGTTCCTTCTGTTTACTCTAGTGTTTATTTTGTCTTGTGTCATGTGTATCCGATGTTGTCAGTGTCCCTGTGTTGTTCATTCTTGATTGTCCCTTCTGTTTACTCTAGTGTTTATTTTGTCATGTCTCTTGTGTATCCTATGTTGTCAGTGTCCCTGTGTTGTTCATCCTTGATTGTCCCTTCTGTTTACTCTAGTGTTTATTTTGTCATGTGTCTTGTGTATCCTATGTTGTCAGTGTCCGTGTTGTTCATTCTTGATTGTCCCTTCTGTTTACTCTAGTGTTTATTTGTCCTGTGTCTTGTGTATCCGATGTTGTCAGTGTCTCTGTGTTGTTCATTCTTGATTGTCCCTTCTGTTTACTCTAGTGTTTATTTTGTCCTGTGTCTTGTGTATCCGATGTTGTCAGTGTCAATGTTTTGTTCCTTCTGTTTACTCCAGTGTTTATTTTGTCTTGTGTATCCGATGTTGTCAGTGTCTCTGTGTTGTTCATTCTTGATTGTCCCTTCTGTTTACTCTAGTGTTTATTTTGTCCTGTGTCTTGTGTATCCGATGTTGTCAGTGTCTCTGTGTTGTCCCTTCTGTTTACTCTAGTGTTTATTTTGTCCTGTGTCTTGTGTATCCGATGTTGTCAGTGTCTCTGTGTTGTTCCTTCTGTTTACTCCAGTGTTTATTTTGTCCTGTGTCTTGTGTATCCGATGTTGTCAGTGTCTCTGTGCTGTTCATTCTTGATTGTCCCTTGTGTTTACTCTAGTGTTTATTTTGTCTTGTGTCTTGTGTATCCGATGTTGTCAGTGTCTCTGTGTTGTACCTTCTGTTTACTCCAGTGTTTATTTTGTCTTGTGTCTTGTGTATCCGATGTTGTCAGTGTCTCTGTGTTGTTCATTCTTGATTGTCCCTTCTGTTTACTCTAGTGTTTATTTTGTCCTGTGTCTTGTGTATCCGATGTTGTCAGTGTCTCTGTGTTGTTCCTTCTGTTTACTCTGGTATTTATTTTGTCCTGTGTCTTATGTATCCGATGTTGTCAAGTGTCCCTGTGTTGTTCATTCTTGATTGTCCCTTCTGTTTACTCTAGTGTTTATTTTGTCATGTGTCTTGTGTATCCTATGTTGTCAGTGTCCCTTCTGTTTACTCTAGTGTTTATTTTGTCATGTGTCTTGTGTATCCTATGTTGTCAGTGTCTCTGTGTTGTTCATTCTTGATTGTCCCTTCTGTTTACTCTAGTGTTTATTTTGTCATGTGTCTTGTGTATCCTATGTTGTCAGTGTCCCTGTGTTGTTCATTCTTGATTGTCCCTTCTGTTTACTCTAGTGTTTATTTTGTCCTGTGTCTTGTGTATCCGATGTTGTCAGTGTCTCTGTGTTGTTCATTCTTGATTGTCCCTTCTGTTTACTCTAGTGTTTATTTTGTCCTGTTTCTTGTGTATCCGATGTTGTCAGTGTCAATGTTTTGTTCCTTCTGTTTACTCTAGTGTTTATTTTGTCTTGTGTATCCGATGTTGTCAGTGTCTCTGTGTTGTTCATTCTTGATTGTCCCTTCTGTTTACTCTAGTGTTTATTTTGTCCTGTGTCTTGTGTATCCGATGTTGTCAGTATTTCTGTGTTGTTCCTTCTGTTTACTCTATTGTTTATTTTGTCCTGTGTCTTGTGTATCCGATGTTGTCAGTGTCAATGTGTTGTTCCTTCTGTTTACTCTAGTGTTTATGTTGTCATGTGTCTTGTGTATCCTATGTTGTCAGTGTCTCTGTGTTGTTCATTCTTGATTGTCCCTTCTGTTTACTCTAGTGTTGATTTTGTCCTGTGTCTTGTGTATCCGATGTTGTCAGTGTCTCTGTGTTGTTCATTCTTGATTGTCCCTTCTGTTTACTCTAGTGTTTATTCTGTCCTGTGTCTTATGTATCTGATGTTGTCAGTGTCTCTGTGTTGTTCCTTCTGTTTACTCTAGTGTTTATTGTGTCCTGTGTCTTGTGTATCCGATGTTGTCAAGTGTCCCTGTGTTGTTCATTCTTGATTGTCCCTTCTGTTTACTCTAGTGTTTATTTTGTCATGTGTCTTGTGTATCCTATGTTGTCAGTGTCCCTGTGTTGTTCATTCTTGATTGTCCCTTCTGTTTACTCTAGTGTTTATTTTGTCATGTTTCTTGTGTATCCGATGTTGTCAGTGTCTCTGTGTTGTTCATTCTTGATTGTCCCTTCTGTTTACTCTAGTGTTTATTTTGGCTTGTGTATCCGATGTTGTCAGTGTCTCTGTGTTGTTCCTTCTGTTTACTCTAGTGTTTATGTTGTCCTGTGTCTTGTGTATCCGATGTTGTCAGTGTCTCTGTGTTGTTCATTCTTGATTGTCCCTTCTGTTTACTCTAGTGTTTATTTTGTCCTGTGTCTTGTGTATCCGATGTTGTCAGTGTCAATGTTTTGTTCCTTCTGTTTACTCTAGTGTTTATTTTGTCTTGTGTCTTGTGTATCCGATGGTGTCAGTATTTCTGTGTTGTTCCTTCTGTTTACTCTAGTGTTTATTTTGTCCTGTGTCTTATGTATCCGATGTTGTCAAGTGTCCCTGTGTTGTTCATTCTTGATTGTCCCTTCTGTTTACTCTAGTGTTTATTTTGTCATGTGTCTTGTGTATCCTATGTTGTCAGTGTCCCTTCTGTTTACTCTAGTGTTTATTTTGTCATGTGTCTTGTGTATCCTATGTTGTCAGTGTCTCTGTGTTGTTCATTCTTGATTGTCCCTTCTGTTTACTCTAGTGTTTATTTTGTCATGTGTCTTGTGTATCCTATGTTGTCAGTGTCCCTGTGTTGTTCATTCTTGATTGTCCCTTCTGTTTACTCTAGTGTTTATTTTGTCCTGTGTCTTGTGTATCCGATGTTGTCAGTGTCTCTGTGTTGTTCATTCTTGATTGTCCCTTCTGTTTACTCTAGTGTTTATTTTGTCCTGTTTCTTGTGTATCCGATGTTGTCAGTGTCAATGTTTTGTTCCTTCTGTTTACTCTAGTGTTTATTTTGTCTTGTGTATCCGATGTTGTCAGTGTCTCTGTGTTGTTCATTCTTGATTGTCCCTTCTGTTTACTCTAGTGTTTATTTTGTCCTGTGTCTTGTGTATCCGATGTTGTCAGTATTTCTGTGTTGTTCCTTCTGTTTACTCTATTGTTTATTTTGTCCTGTGTCTTGTGTATCCGATGTTGTCAGTGTCAATGTGTTGTTCCTTCTGTTTACTCTAGTGTTTATGTTGTCATGTGTCTTGTGTATCCTATGTTGTCAGTGTCTCTGTGTTGTTCATTCTTGATTGTCCCTTCTGTTTACTCTAGTGTTGATTTTGTCCTGTGTCTTGTGTATCCGATGTTGTCAGTGTCTCTGTGTTGTTCATTCTTGATTGTCCCTTCTGTTTACTCTAGTGTTTATTCTGTCCTGTGTCTTATGTATCTGATGTTGTCAGTGTCTCTGTGTTGTTCCTTCTGTTTACTCTAGTGTCTATTGTGTCCTGTGTCTTGTGTATCCGATGTTGTCAAGTGTCCCTGTGTTGTTCATTCTTGATTGTCCCTTCTGTTTACTCTAGTGTTTATTTTGTCATGTGTCTTGTGTATCCTATGTTGTCAGTGTCCCTGTGTTGTTCATTCTTGATTGTCCCTTCTGTTTACTCTAGTGTTTATTTTGTCATGTTTCTTGTGTATCCTATGTTGTCAGTGTCCCTGTGTTGTTCATTCTTGATTGTCCCTTCTGTTTACTCTAGTGTTTATTTTGTCCTGTGTCTTGTGTATCCGATGTTGTCAGTGTCTCTGTGTTGTTCATTCTTGATTGTCCCTTCTGTTTACTCTAGTGTTTATTTTGGCTTGTGTATCCGATGTTGTCAGTGTCTCTGTGTTGTTCCTTCTGTTTACTCTAGTGTTTATGTTGTCTTGTGTCTTGTGTATCCGATGGTGTCAGTATTTCTGTGTTGTTCCTTCTGTTTACTCTAGTGTTTATTTTGTCCTGTGTCTTGTGTATCCGATGTTGTCAGTGTCTCTGTGTTGTTCCTTCTGTTTACTCCAGTGTTTATTGTGTCCTGTGTCTTGTGTATCCGATGTTGTCAGTATTTCTGTGTTGTTCCTTCTGTTTACTCTAGTGTTTATTTTGTCTTGTGTATCCGATGTTGTCAGTGTCTCTGTGTTGTTCATTCTTGATTGTCCCTTCTGTTTACTCGTGTTTATTGTGTCCTGTGTCTTGTGTATCCGATGTTGTCAGTGTCAATGTGTTGTTCCTTCTGTTTACTCCAGTGTTTATTTTGTCTTGTGTCTTGTGTATCCGATGTTGTCAGTGTCTCTGTGTTGTTCATTCTTGATTGTCCCTTCTGTTTACTCTAGTGTTTATTTTGTCCTGTGTCTTATGTATCAGATGTTGTCAGTATTTCTGTGTTGTTCCTTCTGTTTACTCTAGTGTTTATTTTGTCCTGTGTCTTGTGTATCCGATGTTGTCAGTGTCTCTGTGTTGTTCATTCTTGATTGTCCCTTGTGTTTACTCTAGTGTTTATTTTGTCTTGTGTATTGTGTATCCGATATTGTCAGTGTCTCTGTGTTGTTCCTTCTGTTTACTCTAGTGTTTATTGTGTCCTGTGTCTTGTGTATCCGATGTTGTCAGTATTTCTGTGTTGTTCCTTCTGTTTACTCTAGTGTTTATTTTGTCTTGTGTATCCGATGTTGTCAGTGTCTCTGTGTTGTTCATTCTTGATTGTCCCTTCTGTTTACTCGTGTTTATTGTGTCCTGTGTCTTGTGTATCCGATGTTGTCAGTGTCTCTGTGTTGTTCATTCTTGATTGTCCCTTCTGTTTACTCTAGTGTTTATTCTGTCCTGTGTCTTATGTATCTGATGTTGTCAATGTCAATGAGTTGTTCCTTCTGTTTACTCTAGTGTTTATTTTGTCTTGTGTATCCGATGTTGTCAGTGTCTCTGTGTTGTTCATTCTTGATTGTCCCTTCTGTTTACTCGTGTTTATTGTGTCCTGTGTCTTGTGTATCCGATGTTGTCAGTGTCTCTGTGTTGTTCATTCTTGATTGTCCCTTCTGTTTACTCGTGTTTATTGTGTCCTGTGTCTTGTGTATCCGATGGTGTCAGTGTGCCTGTGTTGTCCCTTCCGTTTACTCTAGTATTTATTGTGTCCTGTGTCTTGTGTATCCGATGTTGTCAGTGTCTCTGTGTTGTTCATTCTTGATTGTCCCTTCTGTTTACTCTAGTGTTTATTCTGTCCTGTGTCTTATGTATCTGATGTTGTCAGTGTCTCTGTGTTGTTCATTCTTGCTTGTCCCTTCTGTTTACTCTAGTGTTTATTTTGTCTTGTGTCTTGTGTATCCGATGTTGTCAGTGTCTCTGTGTTGTTCCTTCTGTTTACTCTAGTGTTTATTTTGTCTTGTGTATTCGAAGTTGTCAGTGTCTCTGTGTTTTTCTTTCTGTTTACTCTAGTGTTTATTTTGTCTTGTGTATCCGATGTTGTCAGTGTCTCTGTGTTGTTCATTCTTGATTGTCCCTTCTGTTTACTCTAGTGTTTATTTTGTCCTGTGTCTTATGTATCCGATGTTGTCAGTGTCTCTGTGTTGTTCATTCTTGATTGTCCTTTCTGTTTACTCTAGTGTTTATTTTGTCCTGTGTCTTGTGTATCCGATGTTGTCAGTGTCTCTGTGTTGTTCATTCTTGATTGTCCCTTCTGTTTACTCGTGTTTATTGTGTCTTGTGTCTTGTGTATCCGATGTTGTCAGTGTCTCTGTGTTGTTCATTCTTGATTGTCCCTTCTGTTTACTCTAGTGTTTATTGTGTCCTGTGTCTTGTGTATTCGATGTTGTCAGTGTCTCTGTGTTTTTCTTTCTGTTTACTCGAGTGTTTATTTTGTACTGTGTCTTGTGTATCCAATGTTGTCAGTGTCTCTGTGTTATTCATTCTTGATTGTCCCTTCTGTTTACTCTAGTGTTTATTTTGTCCTGTGTCTTGTGTATCGGATGTTGCCAGTGTTCCAACATATATGTAATTTTTCCTATTTTGACCAGTTAAACAACCCAAGACACATCAAGCAAAATCTGGTATTTTCTTTTAATTTGGTTGAATTAAACAACAGCCCATGACACGCCATAGAAACAGTTTCTTTTTAGCTAATTAACCATATCTCTGGACACCCTCAACGAAAACAACTTTTTACTTTTTACTTTTTTCAGAATGATCACTGATATATTTTCTTTGTTCGTGTCCCTCAATCTTGTGTTATCTACGTAGTGTTAGGTATATCAGTGTCGTCCTTTATATCTTTTGGTTCTTGCATTCTCAATCCTTCTTCGATTTAAACTTCCGGTTACCTCCTTTGGCATCCCCAAACTATTCTTACCTTGGTTAACAATATATATATTAAGGTCCGTTTTTAGTATTTCTTAGCACAATGCATCTTGGATTACTTGCTGTAAAGGGAAGGCTCGTTTGTAATAACTATGATCATACATAAGTGATATATTTATATTAAGCTAATTCAAGATAAAATAGTAGGGCCATTCTTCAGGTCATTGTTTGTTTGTTCGTTCAATTTCCTTTGATCACTGTTCTTAAATTACGTCTTCTGATTACTGAATAGGTATCTTGACATTTGTGCAACTGATTCCAATTGTATTAGTCAATATTTCTGACGAAGAAGCACACAAGAGGTATCGGTCATTGTTGGTCTTTTGGTCCAATTTCCTTTTAAGGAATATTTGAAATTGTTGAACAGGTTATACGATATAACCTGCTTTGGGTCACCTTACGCTTAATAAACCGCGAAGCGTTTTATGAAAAGCGTAAGCTGACCCAAACCAGGTTATACAAGTATAACCTGTTCAACAATTTCAAATATTCCTTATAATTTCATTTTTACAGCAAAATTTAATGAATCCTCGATTTTAATTACGATTATTTCATATGACTATTTGAATGTGTCGTTGGCGGATGAACACGTTGGTGACGTCACAATACCAACCCAGGTTATCGAGTATAACCAAAATGTTCTCCAGGCGGATTAGCCAATCAGATTGAAATATTCAAATCAAATTAAATTATTTATCATTGTATTATCTTCCTGTACGTCTTCTGGTTACCTCTCATATATCTTGACATTTGTTTTGCTTTATGCAACTGATTCTAATTTAATTACTCAATATTTCTGAAGACGAAAGACAAAAGAAGTATATGTTTCACCTGACATCACGCCTAGAAATGAGCGGTCATGTATGTGTATGTTAGAAGTATCTGCTTCACCTGACCTCACGCCAGGAAATGAGCGGTCATGTATGTGTATGTTAGAAGTATCTGCTTCACCTGACCTCACGCCAGGAAATGAGCGGTCATGTATGGGTATGTTAGAAGTATCTGCTTCACCTGACCTCACGCCAGGAAATGAGCGGTCATGTATGTGTATGTTAGAAGTATCTGCTTCACCTGACCTCACGCCAGGAAATGAGCGGTCATGTATATGTATGTTAGAAGTATATGTTTCACCTGACCTCACGCCAGGAAATGAGCGGTCATGTATGTGTATGTTAGAAGTATCTGCTTCATCTGACCTCACGCCAGGAAATGAGCGGTCATGTATGTGTATGTTAGAAGTATCTGCTTCACCTGACCTCACGCCAGGAAATGAGCGGTCATGTATGTGTATGTTAGAAGTATCTGCTTCACCTGACCTCACGCCAGGAGATGAGCGGTCATGTATGTGTATGTTAGAAGTATATGTTTCATTTGACCTCACGCCAGGAAATGAGCGGTCATGTATGTGTATGTTAGAAGTATCGATTTTGATTCTTTCTACGTTTCTTTCTGTTGGAGTTTAGAAATGTTCCGACAATGTTGTATAGTTTTTTATGTTATTTCATTGACAGTAAAAGTTTGATGTTATACTAAATCACACTTGTTCATCAACCTCAATGTCATTTCTGTCTATTTTGTGTTTGTTTTAAACATCTCAAGATAACAGACAGTAAATAGTATGCAACACTATCATATATAAACATCTCAAGAAAACAGACAGTAAATATTATGTAACACTATCATATATAAACATCTCAAGATAACAGACAGTAAATATTATGTAACACTATCATATATAAACATCTCAAGATAACAGACAGTAAATATTATGTAACACTATCATATATAAACATCTCAAGATAACAGACAGTAAATATTATGTAACACTATCATATATAAACATCTCAAGATAACAGACAGTAAATATTATGTAACACTATCATATATAAACATATCATGATAACAGACAGTAAATATTATGTAACACTATCATATATAAACATATCATGATAACAGACAGTAAATATTATGTAACACTATCATATATAAACATATCATGATAACAGACAGTAAATATTATGTAACACTATCATATATAAACATCTCAAGATAACAGACAGTAAATATTATGTAACACTATCATATATAAACATATCATGATAACAGACAGTAAATATTATGTAACACTATCATATATAAACATCTCAAGATAACAGACAGTAAATATTATGTAACAGTATCACATATAAACATCTCAAGATAACAGACAGTAAATATTATGTAACACTATCACATATAAACATCTCAAGATAACAGACAGTAAATATTATGTAACACTATCATATATAAACATATCATGATAACAGACAGTAAATATTATGTAACACTATCATATATAAACATATCATGATAACAGACAGTAAATATTATGTAACACTATCATATATAAACATCTCAAGATAACAGACAGTAAATATTATGTAACACTATCATATATAAACATCTCAAGATAACAGACAGTAAATATTATGTAACACTATCATATATAAACATATCATGATAACAGACAGTAAATATTATGTAACACTATCATATATAAACATCTCATGATAACAGACAGTAAATATTATGTAACACTATCATATATAAACATCTCAAGATAACAGACAGTAAATATTATGTAACACTATCATATATAAACATCTCAAGATAACAGACAGTAAATATTATGTAACACTATCATATATAAACATCTCAAGATAACAGACAGTAAATATTATGTAACACTATCATATATAAACATCTCAAGATAACAGACAGTCAATATTATGTAACACTATCACATATAAACATCTCAAGATAACAGACAGTAAATATTATGTAACACTATCATATATAAACATCTCAAGATAACAGACAGTAAATATTATGTAACACTATCATATATAAACATCTCAAGATAACAGACAGTAAATATTATGTAACACTATCATATATAAACATCTCAAGATAACAGACAGTAAATATTATGTAACACTATCATATATAAACATCTCCAGATAACAGACAGTAAATATTATGTAACACTATCATATATAAACATCTCCAGATAACAGACAGTAAATATTATGTAACACTATCATATATAAACATCTCAAGATAACAGACAGTAAATATTATGTAACACTATCATATATAAACATCTCCAGATAACAGACAGTAAATATTATGTAACACTATCATATATAAACATCTCATGATAACAGACAGTAAATATTATGTAACACTATCATATATAAACATCTCAAGATAACAGACAGTAAATATTATGTAACACTATCATATATAAACATCTCAAGATAACAGACAGTAAATATTATGTAACACTATCATATATAAACATCTCCAGATAACAGACAGTAAATATTATGTAACACTATCATATATAAACATCTCAAGATAACAGACAGTAAATATTATGTAACACTATCATATATAAACATATCATGATAACAGACAGTAAATATTATGTAACACTATCATATATAAACATCTCAAGATAACAGACAGTAAATATTATGTAACACTATCATATATAAACATCTCAAGATAACAGACAGTAAATATTATGTAACACTATCATATATAAACATCTCCAGATAACAGACAGTAAATATTATGTAACACTATCATATATAAACATCTCCAGATAACAGACAGTAAATATTATGTAACACTATCATATATAAACATATCATGATAACAGACAGTAAATATTATGTAACACTATCATATATAAACATCTCATGATAACAGACAGTAAATATTATGTAACACTATCATATATAAACATCTCAAGATAACAGACAGTAAATATTATGTAACACTATCATATATAAACATATCATGATAACAGACAGTAAATATTATGTAACACTATCATATATAAACATCTCAAGATAACAGACAGTAAATATTATGTAACACTATCATATATAAACATATCATGATAAAAGACAGTAAATATTATGTAACACTATCATATATAAACATCTCAAGATAACAGACAGTAAATATTATGTAACACTATCATATATAAACATATCATGATAACAGACAGTAAATATTATGTAACACTATCATATATAAACATCTCAAGATAACAGACAGTAAATATTATGTAACACTATCATATATAAACATCTCCAGATAACAGACAGTAAATATTATGTAACACTATCATATATAAACATCTCCAGATAACAGACAGTAAATATTATGTAACACTATCATATATAAACATATCATGATAACAGACAGTAAATATTATGTAACACTATCATATATAAACATCTCATGATAACAGACAGTAAATATTATGTAACACTATCATATATAAACATCTCAAGATAACAGACAGTAAATATTATGTAACACTATCATATATAAACATATCATGATAACAGACAGTAAATATTATGTAACACTATCATATATAAACATCTCAAGATAACAGACAGTAAATATTATGTAACACTATCATATATAAACATATCATGATAAAAGACAGTAAATATTATGTAACACTATCATATATAAACATCTCAAGATAACAGACAGTAAATAGTATGTAAACATATCATGATAACAGACAGTAAATATTATATAGCACTATCATATATAAACATCTCAAGATAACAGACAGTAAATATTATATAGCACTATCATATATAAACATCTCCAGATAACAGACAGTAAATATTATGTAACACTATCATATATAAACATCTCCAGATAACAGACAGTAAATATTATGTAACACTATCATATATAAACATCTCAAGATAACAGACAGTAAATATTATGTAACACTATCATATATAAACATCTCCAGATAACAGACAGTAAATATTATGTAACACTATCATATATAAACATCTCCAGATAACAGACAGTAAATATTATGTAACACTATCATATATAAACATCTCCAGATAACAGACAGTAAATATTATGTAACACTATAATATATAAACATATCATGATAACAGACAGTAAATAGTATGTAAACATATTGTAGCAGGGCTTAAATATGATAAAGTCCAACTTTGGGTTCAATTCTTTAATTCGAAATATTATATCACAGTAACCCTACAAATACACAAATAATAAACATAAATACATGACAACTACAAGACAGATCACATAAAACAATACACAATCAAAGGGAGATAATTCTCTATGATTTGTCAAAGAAATATAAAATAAAACACTTTTCTACAAGTTATCTTCAATAAGAAAAATACCACAATATAGCTTACTCATTTAATAAGCATACAATAAAGTAAATAATTCTATCTTTGATAAATAACAAAATAATTGCAACTTCAAAACAATTGCATCACCTCGCCTCTGAATTAGTTTGAGCATAGTTTATACTAAAAAAAAGACATATATAATATATGACACAAACAAAAATGATACAAACACCAACACACTCAGCAAACAAAATCAACTGAATACACAAACATATAAACATGCAAACAATTAAACAATCAAACAAAATAAACAAACAAATGCAAAGCTTACCCTATATATATGGTACAAGGGCACCAGCTGATGATCACTCTAGGATCTATCTACATCATAAATTCCTGAATAACATAAAAGGGCAATGTTAAGTCAAAATGACTTATAATAATACTTTATTCCAAAAGCAATACAGCTTATAGGTATATAAATACAAATTACAAACAATACATGATACATTATACACAATACATAATTATATAATTATAATTATAGCGGAGCATGATATAAATTTAGGAATTACGAATTTTTTCAGCCACATACAAATACTTTCCAAGATTGTTAAGTTCTTTAATATTTTGAACAGATAATAACTGTGTTAGTTTAAAAGCAGATGGATTGATACAATAATAGGGTTTTATATATTTTCTACGAATTTCCACATATTTACTACATTCTAAAATAAAGTGATACTCATCTTCTATATCATTATTGTTACACATGTTACAAATTCTAGCATGTCTATCTATATTATAGTATATACCAGTTTCAATATTTAAACTATGTGCATGTAAGCGATATCTACTAATAAGTGGCTTAAACATATAATTAACTGGTCGACTTAAATAAAACTTAAGAACATATTAATTATAACAAAATCATCATCTTAAATAAATTAATCAGATATATAAATTATATATCAACGTCCACTGAAATTCAACACTTGTAGTTGTAAAAATATAAAAGGATAACCATGATAACATTACTCTCATTCTAATTCTAAATAAAATTATAAAACGTTTATACTCAGTTTCATACTTCAATATCAATATTTGCATTCTCACACTTTCATACTAAAGTAAAAATTAGAAATGGAAAATAAGAAAACAGAAAGATGACTGACCTTTAGAAAACAAACAGAATATTAATATATGTAAATCCAAATTTAGTTTCCAGTTGAAAATATCTGATTTAAGCAAAATGTCTGCCTGTGTCTTAATTGTGTTCTATCACAGGTGTATGGAAAAAATAATCTACCAATGGAAAGTCTTTATTTTCCCTCCAAAAATTAGGTGTAGTGAACCATGTAATTTACTCTACTGTATATGCAACATGTGAAGTTTTATTTTGTAAAGTTTAAATATTATAAACATTAAAAACATGAGTAAATAATATCATTATAGCATATAATGATTTTCAGTAATTACATAAAATTAAGACTACCATATATAAACATCTCCAGATAACAGACAGTAAATATTATGTAACACTATCATATATAAACATCTCCAGATAACAGACAGTAAATATTATGTAACACTATCATATATAAACATCTCAAGATAACAGACAGTAAATAGTATGTAAACATATCATGATAACAGACAGTAAATATTATATAGCACTATCATATATAAACATCTCAAGATAACAGACAGTAAATATTATGTAACACTATCACATATAAACATCTCAAGATAACAGACAGTAAATATTATATAGCACTATCATATATAAACATCTCAAGATAACAGACAGTAAATATTATATAGCACTATCATATATAAACATCTCAAGATAACAGACAGTAAATATTATATAGCACTATCATATATAAACATCTCTAGATAACAGACAGTAAATATTATGTAACACTATCATATATAAACATCTCAAGATAACAGACAGTAAATAGTATGTAAACATATCATGATAACAGACAGTAAATATTATATAGCACTATCATATATAAACATCTCAAGATAACAGACAGTAAATATTATGTAACACTATCACATATAAACATCTCAAGATAACAGACAGTAAATATTATATAGCACTATCATATATAAACATCTCAAGATAACAGACAGTAAATATTATATAGCACTATCATATATAAACATCTCAAGATAACAGACAGTAAATATTATGTAACACTATCACATATAAACATCTCAAGATAACAGACAGTAAATATTATGTAACACTATCATATATAAACATCTCAAGATAACAGACAGTAAATATTATGTAACACTATCACATATAAACATCTCAAAATAACAGACAGTAAATATTATGTAACACTATCATATATAAACATCTCATGATAACAGACAGTAAATAGTATGTAAACATATCATGATAACAGACAGTAAATATTATATAGCACTATCATATATAAACATCTCAAGATAACAGACAGTAAATATTATGTAACACTATCACATATAAACATCTCAAGATAACAGACAGTAAATATTATATAGCACTATCATATATAAACATCTCAAGATAACAGACAGTAAATATTATATAGCACTATCATATATAAACATCTCAAGATAACAGACAGTAAATATTATGTAACACTATCACATATAAACATCTCAAGATAACAGACAGTAAATATTATATAGCACTATCATATATAAACATCTCAAGATAACAGACAGTAAATATTATATAGCACTATCATATATAAACATCTCAAGATAACAGACAGTAAATATTATGTAACACTATCACATATAAACATCTCAAGATAACAGACAGTAAATATTATGTAACACTATCATATATAAACATCTCAAGATAACAGACAGTAAATATTATGTAACACTATCACATATAAACATCTCAAGATAACAGACAGTAAATATTATGTAACACTATCATATATAAACATCTCAAGATAACAGACAGTAAATAGTATGTAAACATATCATGATAACAGACAGTAAATATTATATAGCACTATCATATATAAACATCTCAAGATAACAGACAGTAAATATTATGTAACACTATCACATATAAACATCTCAAGATAACAGACAGTAAATATTATATAGCACTATCATATATAAACATCTCAAGATAACAGACAGTAAATATTATATAGCACTATCATATATAAACATCTCAAGATAACAGACAGTAAATATTATGTAACACTATCATATATAAACATCTCAAGATAACAGACAGTAAATATTATGTAACACTATCACATATAAACATCTCAAGATAACAGACAGTAAATATTATGTAACACTATCATATATAAACATCTCAAGATAACAGACAGTAAATATTATGTAACACTATCATATATAAACATCTCAAGATAAAAGACAGTAAATATTATGTAACACTATCACATATAAACATCTCAAGATAACAGACAGTAAATATTATATAGCACTATCATATATAAACATCTCAAGATAACAGACAGTAAATATTATGTAACACTATCACATATAAACATCTCAAAATAACAGACAGTAAATATTATATAGCACTATCATATATAAACATCTCAAGATAACAGACAGTAAATATTATATAGCACTATCATATATAAACATCTCAAGATAACAGACAGTAAATATTATGTAACACTATCACATATAAACATCTCAAGATAACAGACAGTAAATATTATATAGCACTATCATATATAAACATCTCAAGATAACAGACAGTAAATATTATGTAACACTATCATATATAAACATCTCAAGATAACAGACAGTAAATATTATGTAACACTATCATATATAAACATCTCAAGATAACAGACAGTAAATATTATGTAACACTATCACATATAAACATCTCAAGATAACAGACAGTAAATATTATGTAACACTATCATATATAAACATCTCAAGATAACAGACAGTAAATATTATATAGCACTATCATATATAAACATCTCAAGATAACAGACAGTAAATATTATGTAACACTATCACATATAAACATCTCAAGATAACAGACAGTAAATATTATGTAACACTATCACATATAAACATCTCAAGATAACAGACAGTAAATATTATGTAACACTATCATATATAAACATCTCAAGATAACAGACAGTAAATATTATGTAACACTATCACATATAAACATCTCAAGATAACAGACAGTAAATATTATGTAACACTATCATATATAAACATCTCAAGATAACAGACAGTAAATATTATGTAACACTATCATATATAAACATCTCAAGATAACAGACAGTAAATATTATGTAACACTATCATATATAAACATCTCAAGATAACAGACAGTAAATATTATGTAACACTATCATATATAAACATCTCAAGATAACAGACAGTAAATATTATGTAACACTATCACATATAAACATCTCAAGATTACAGACATTAAATATTATGTAACACTATCATATATAAACATCTCAAGATAACAGACAGTAAATATTATATAACACTATCATATATAAACATCTCAAGATAACAGACAGTAAATATTATGTAACACTATCATATATAAACATCTCAAGATAACAGACAGTAAATATTATGTAACACTATCACATATAAACATCTCAAGATAACAGACAGTAAATATTATGTAATACTATCATATATAAACATCTCAAGATAACAGACAGTAAATATTATGTAACACTATCATATATAAACATATCATGATAACAGACAGTAAATATTATATAGCACTATCATATATAAACATCTCAAGATAACAGACAGTAAATATTATGTAACACTATCATATATAAACATCTCAAGATAACAGACAGTAAATATTATGTAACACTATCATATATAAACATCTCAAGATAACAGACAGTAAATATTATGTAACACTATCATATATAAACATCTCAAGATAACAGACAGTAAATATTATGTAACACTATCATATATAAACATCTCAAGATAACAGACAGTAAATATTATGTAACACTATCATATATAAACATCTCAAGATAACAGACAGTAAATATTATGTAACACTATCATATATAAACATCTCAAGATAACAGACAGTAAATATTATATAGCACTATCATATATAAACATCTCAAGATAACAGACAGTAAATATTATGTAACACTATCATATATAAACATCTCAAGATAACAGACAGTAAATATTATGTAACACTATCATATATAAACATCTCAAGATAACAGACAGTAAATATTATGTAACACTATCATATATAAACATCTCAAGATAACAGACAGTAAATATTATGTAACACTATCATATATAAACATCTCAAGATAACAGACAGTAAATATTATGTAACACTATCATATATAAACATCTCAAGATAACAGACAGTAAATATTATGTAACACTATCATATATAAACATATCATGATAACAGACAGTAAATATTATGTAACACTATCATATATAAACATTTCAAGATAACAGACAGTAAATATTATGTAACACTATCATATATAAACATCTCAAGATAACAGACAGTAAATATTATGTAACACTATCATATATAAACATCTCAAGATAACAGACAGTAAATATTATGTAACACTATCATATATAAACATATCATGATAACAGACAGTAAATATTATGTAACACTATCATATATAAACATTTCAAGATAACAGACAGTAAATATTATGTAACACTATCATATATAAACATCTCAAGATAACAGACAGTAAATATTATGTAACACTATCATATATAAACATCTCAAGATAACAGACAGTAAATATTATGTAACGCTATCATATATAAACATATCATGATAACAGACAGTAAATATTATGTAACACTATCATATATAAACATTTCAAGATAACAGACAGTAAATATTATGTAACACTATCATATATAAACATATCATGATAACAGACAGTAAATATTATGTAACACTATCATATATAAACATCTCAAGATAACAGACAGTAAATATTATGTAACACTATCATATATAAACATATCATGATAACAGACAGTAAATATTATGTAACACTATCATATATAAACATCTCCAGATAACAGACAGTAAATATTATGTAACACTATCATATATAAACATCTCAAGATAACAGACAGTAAATATTATGTAACACTATCATATATAAACATCTCCAGATAACAGACAGTAAATATTATGTAACACTATAATATATAAACATATCATGATAACAGACAGTAAATATTATGTAACACTATCATATATAAACATCTCCAGATAACAGACAGTAAATATTATGAAACACTATCATATATAAACATCTCAAGATAACAGACAGTAAATATTATGTAACACTATCATATATAAACATCTCCAGATAACAGACAGTAAATATTATGTAACACTATCATATATAAACATCTCAAGATAACAGACAGTAAATATTATGTAACACTATCATATATAAACATCTCCAGATAACAGACAGTAAATATTATGTAACACTATCATATATAAACATATCATGATAACAGACAGTAAATATTATGTAACACTATCATATATAAACATATCATGATAACAGACAGTAATATTATGTAACACTATCATATATAACATATCAAGATAACAGACAGTAAATATTATGTAACACTATCATATATAAACATCTCAAGATAACAGACAGTAAATATTATGTAACACTATCATATATAAACATCTCAAGATAACAGACAGTAAATATTATGTAACACTATCATATATAAACATCTCAAGATAACAGACAGTAAATATTATGTAACACTATCATATATAAACATCTCAAGATAACAGACAGTAAATATTATGTAACACTATCATATATAAACATCTCAGATAACAGACAGTAAATATTATGTAACACTATCATATATAAACATCTCAAGATAACAGACAGTAAATATTATGTAACACTATCATATATAAACATCTCATGATAACAGACAGTAAATATTATGTAACACTATCATATATAAACATCTCAAGATAACAGACAGTAAATATTATGTAACACTATCATATATAAACATCTCAAGATAACAGACAGTAAATATTATGTAACACTATCATATATAAACATCTCATGATAACAGACAGTAAATATTATGTAACACTATCATATATAAACATCTCAAGATAACAGACAGTAAATATTATGTAACACTATCATATATAAACATCTCAAGATAACAGACAGTAAATATTATGTAACACTATCACATATAAACATCTCAAGATAACAGACAGTAAATATTATGTAACACTATCATATATAAACATCTCATGATAACAGACAGTAAATATTATGTAACACTATCATATATAAACATCTCAAGATAACAGACAGTAAATATTATGTAACACTATCATATATAAACATCTCAAGATAACAGACAGTAAATATTATGTAACACTATCATATATAAACATCTCATGATAACAGACAGTAAATATTATGTAACACTATCATATATAAACATCTCAAGATAACAGACAGTAAATATTATGTAACACTATCATATATAAACATATCTCATGATAACAGACAGTAAATATTATGTAACACTATCATATATAAACATCTCAAGATAACAGACAGTAAATATTATGTAACACTATCATATATAAACATCTCATGATAACAGACAGTAAATATTATGTAACACTATCATATATAAACATCTCAAGATAACAGACAGTAAATATTATGTAACACTATCATATATAAACATCTCAAGATAACAGACAGTAAATATTATGTAACACTATCATATATAAACATCTCATGATAACAGACAGTAAATATTATGTAACACTATCATATATAAACATCTCAAGATAACAGACAGTAAATATTATGTAACACTATCATATATAAACATCTCAAGATAACAGACAGTAAATATTATGTAACACTATCATATATAAACATCTCAAGATAACAGACAGTAAATATTATGTAACACTATCATATATAAACATCTCAAGATAACAGACAGTAAATATTATGTAACACTATCATATATAAACATCTCATGATAACAGACAGTAAATATTATGTAACACTATCATATATAAACATCTCAAGATAACAGACAGTAAATATTATGTAACACTATCATATATAAACATCTCAAGATAACAGACAGTAAATATTATGTAACACTATCATATATAAACATCTCAAGATAACAGACAGTAAATATTATGTAACACTATCATATATAAACATCTCAAGATAACAGACAGTAAATATTATGTAACACTATCATATATAAACATCTCATGATAACAGACAGTAAATATTATGTAACACTATCATATATAAACATCTCAAGATAACAGACAGTAAATATTATGTAACACTATCATATATAAACATCTCAAGATAACAGACAGTAAATATTATGTAACACTATCATATATAAACATCTCAAGATAACAGACAGTAAATATTATGTAACACTATCATATATAAACATCTCAAGATAACAGACAGTAAATATTATGTAACACTATCATATATAAACATCTCATGATAACAGACAGTAAATATTATGTAACACTATCATATATAAACATCTCAAGATAACAGACAGTAAATATTATGTAACACTATCATATATAAACATATCAAGATAACAGACAGTAAATATTATGTAACACTATCATATATAAACATATCATGATAACAGACAGTAAATATTATGTAACACTATCATATATAAACATCTCAAGATAACAGACAGTAAATATTATGTAACACTATCATATATAAACATCTCAAGATAACAGACAGTAAATATTATGTAACACTATCATATATAAACATATCATGATAACAGACAGTAAATATTATGTAACACTATCATATATAAACATCTCAAGATAACAGACAGTAAATATTATGTAACACTATCATATATAAACATCTCAAGATAACAGACAGTAAATATTATGTAACACTATCATATATAAACATCTCATGATAACAGACAGTAAATATTATGTAACACTATCATATATAAACATCTCAAGATAACAGACAGTAAATATTATGTAACACTATCATATATAAACATCTCAAGATAACAGACAGTAAATATTATGTAACACTATCATATATAAACATATCATGATAACAGACAGTAAATATTATGTAACACTATCATATATAAACATCTCAAGATAACAGACAGTAAATATTATGTAACACTATCACATATAAACATCTCAAGATAACAGACAGTAAATATTATGTAACACTATCATATATAAACATCTCAAGATAACAGACAGTAAATATTATGTAACACTATCATATATAAACATCTCAAGATAACAGACAGTAAATATTATGTAACACTATCATATATAAACATATCATGATAACAGACAGTAAATATTATGTAACACTATCATATATAAACATCTCAAGATAACAGACAGTAAATATTATGTAACACTATCATATATAAACATCTCAAGATAACAGACAGTAAATATTATGTAACACTATCACATATAAACATCTCAAGATAACAGACAGTAAATATTATGTAACACTATCATATATAAACATCTCAAGATAACAGACAGTAAATATTATGTAACACTATCATATATAAACATCTCAAGATAACAGACAGTAAATATTATGTAACACTATCATATATAAACATATCAAGATAACAGACAGTAAATATTATGTAACACTATCATATATAAACATCTCAAGATAACAGACAGTAAATATTATGTAACACTATCATATATAAACATCTCAAGATAACAGACAGTAAATATTATGTAACACTATCATATATAAACATCTCAAGATAACAGACAGTAAATATTATGTAACACTATCATATATAAACATATCATGATAACAGACAGTAAATATTATGTAACACTATCATATATAAACATCTCAAGATAACAGACAGTAAATATTATGTAACACTATCATATATAAACATCTCAAGATAACAGACAGTAAATATTATGTAACACTATCATATATAAACATCTCAAGATAACAGACAGTAAATATTATGTAACACTATCATATATAAACATCTCAAGATAACAGACAGTAAATATTATGTAACACTATCATATATAAACATCTCAAGATAACAGACAGTAAATATTATGTAACACTATCATATATAAACATCTCAAGATAACAGACAGTAAATATTATGTAACACTATCATATATAAACATCTCAAGATAACAGACAGTAAATATTATGTAACACTATCATATATAAACATCTCAAGATAACAGACAGTAAATATTATGTAACACTATCATATATAAACATCTCAAGATAACAGACAGTAAATATTATGTAACACTATCATATATAAACATCTCAAGATAACAGACAGTAAATATTATGTAACACTATCATATATAAACATCTCAAGATAACAGACAGTAAATATTATGTAACACTATCATATATAAACATCTCAAGATAACAGACAGTAAATATTATGTAACACTATCATATATAAACATCTCAAGATAACAGACAGTAAATATTATGTAACACTATCATATATAAACATCTCAAGATAACAGACAGTAAATATTATGTAACACTATCATATATAAACATCTCAAGATAACAGACAGTAAATATTATGTAACACTATCATATATAAACATCTCAAGATAACAGACAGTAAATATTATGTAACACTATCATATATAAACATCTCAAGATAACAGACAGTAAATATTATGTAACACTATCATATATAAACATCTCAAGATAACAGACAGTAAATATTATGTAACACTATCATATATAAACATCTCAAGATAACAGACAGTAAATATTATGTAACACTATCATATATAAACATCTCAAGATAACAGACAGTAAATATTATGTAACACTATCATATATAAACATCTCAAGATAACAG
>CAVMGF010000087.1:59200-127920 GCA_963680875.1 Bathymodiolus brooksi
TATGATAGTGTTACATAATATTTACTGTCTGTTATCATGAGATGTTTATATATGATAGTGTTACATAATATTTACTGTCTGTTATCTGGAGATGTTTATATATGATAGTGTTACATAATATTTACTGTCTGTTATCTGGAGATGTTTATATATGATAGTGTTACATAATATTTACTGTCTGTTATCTGGAGATGTTTATATATGATAGTGTTACATAATATTTACTGTCTGTTATCTGGAGATGTTTATATATGATAGTGTTACATAATATTTACTGTCTGTTATCTTGAGATGTTTATATATGATAGTGTTACATAATATTTACTGTCTGTTATCTTGAGATGTTTATATATGATAGTGTTACATAATATTTACTGTCTGTTATCTGGAGATGTTTATATATGATAGTGTTACATAATATTTACTGTCTGTTATCTTGAGATGTTTATATATGATAGTGTTACATAATATTTACTGTCTGTTATCTTGAGATGTTTATATATGATAGTGTTACATAATATTTACTGTCTGTTATCTGGAGATGTTTATATATGATAGTGTTACATAATATTTACTGTCTGTTATCTGGAGATGTTTATATATGATAGTGTTACATAATATTTACTGTCTGTTATCTTGAGATGTTTATATATGATAGTGTTACATAATATTTACTGTCTGTTATCTTGAGATGTTTATATATGATAGTGTTACATAATATTTACTGTCTGTTATCCGGAGATGTTTATATATGATAGTGTTACATAATATTTACTGTCTGTTATCTTGAGATGTTTATATATGATAGTGTTACATAATATTTACTGTCTGTTATCTTGAGATGTTTATATATGATAGTGTTACATAATATTTACTGTCTGTTATCTTGAGATGTTTATATATGATAGTGTTACATAATATTTACTGTCTGTTATCTTGGGATGTTTATATATGATAGTGTTACATAATATTTACTGTCTGTTATCTTGAGATGTTTATATATGATAGTGTTACATAATATTTACTGTCTGTTATCTGGAGATGTTTATATATGATAGTGTTACATAATATTTACTGTCTGTTATCATGATATGTTTATATATGATAGTGTTACATAATATTTACTGTCTGTTATCTGGAGATGTTTATATATGATAGTGTTACATAATATTTACTGTCTGTTATCTTGAGATGTTTATATATGATAGTGTTACATAATATTTACTGTCTGTTATCTGGAGATGTTTATATATGATAGTGTTACATAATATTTACTGTCTGTTATCATGAGATGTTTATATATGATAGTGTTACATAATATTTACTGTCTGTTATCTGGAGATGTTTATATATGATAGTGTTACATAATATTTACTGTCTGTTATCATGATATGTTTATATATGATAGTGTTACATAATATTTACTGTCTGTTATCTTGAGATGTTTATATATGATAGTGTTACATAATATTTACTGTCTGTTATCATGATATGTTTATATATGATAGTGTTACATAATATTTACTGTCTGTTATCTTGAGATGTTTATATATGATAGTGTTACATAATATTTACTGTCTGTTATCTTGAGATGTTTATATATGATAGTGTTACATAATATTTACTGTCTGTTATCTTGAAATGTTTATATATGATAGTGTTACATAATATTTACTGTCTGTTATCATGATATGTTTATATATGATAGTGTTACATAATATTTACTGTCTGTTATCTTGAGATGTTTATATATGATAGTGTTACATAATATTTACTGTCTGTTATCTTGAGATGTTTATATATGATAGTGTTACATAATATTTACTGTCTGTTATCTTGAAATGTTTATATATGATAGTGTTACATAATATTTACTGTCTGTTATCATGATATGTTTATATATGATAGTGTTACATAATATTTACTGTCTGTTATCTTGAGATGTTTATATATGATAGTGTTACATAATATTTACTGTCTGTTATCTTGAGATGTTTATATATGATAGTGTTACATAATATTTACTGTCTGTTATCTTGAGATGTTTATATATGATAGTGTTACATAATATTTACTGTCTGTTATCTTGAGATGTTTATATATGATAGTGTTACATAATATTTACTGTCTGTTATCTTGAGATGTTTATATATGATAGTGTTACATAATATTTACTGTCTGTTATCTTGGGATGTTTATATATGATAGTGCTATATAATATTTACTGTCTGTTATCTTGAGATGTTTATATATGATAGTGTTACATAATATTTACTGTCTGTTATCTTGAGATGTTTATATATGATAGTGTTACATAATATTTACTGTCTGTTATCTTGAGATGTTTATATATGATAGTGTTACATAATATTTACTGTCTGTTATCTTGAGATGTTTATATATGATAGTGTTACATAATATTTACTGTCTGTTATCTTGAGATGTTTATATATGATAGTGTTACATAATATTTACTGTCTGTTATCTTGAGATGTTTATATATGATAGTGTTACATAATATTTACTGTCTGTTATCTTGAGATGTTTATATATGATAGTGCTATATAATATTTACTGTCTGTTATCATGATATGTTTATATATGATAGTGTTACATAATATTTACTGTCTGTTATCTTGAGATGTTTATATATGATAGTATTACATAATATTTACTGTCTGTTATCTTGAGATGTTTATATGTGATAGTGTTACATAATATTTACTGTCTGTTATCTTGAGATGTTTATATATGATAGTGTTACATAATATTTACTGTCTGTTATCTTGAGATGTTTATATATGATAGTGTTATATACTATTTACTGTCTGTTATCTTGAGATGTTTATATATGATAGTGTTACATAATATTTAATGTCTGTTATCTTGAGATGTTTATATGTGATAGTGTTACATAATATTTACTGTCTGTTATCTTGAGATGTTTATATATGATAGTGTTACATAATATTTACTGTCTGTTATCTTGAGATGTTTATATATGATAGTGTTACATAATATTTACTGTCTGTTATCTTGAGATGTTTATATATGATAGTGTTACATAATATTTACTGTCTGTTATCTTGAGATGTTTATATATGATAGTGTTACATAATATTTACTGTCTGTTATCTTGAGATGTTTATATGTGATAGTGTTACATAATATTTACTGTCTGTTATCTTGAGATGTTTATATATGATAGTGTTACATAATATTTACTGTCTGTTATCTTGAGATGTTTATATGTGATAGTGTTACATAATATTTACTGTCTGTTATCTTGAGATGTTTATATGTGATAGTGTTACATAATATTTACTGTCTGTTATCTTGAGATGTTTATATATGATAGTGCTATATAATATTTACTGTCTGTTATCTTGAGATGTTTATATATGATAGTGTTACATAATATTTACTGTCTGTTATCTTGAGATGTTTATATGTGATAGTGTTACATAATATTTACTGTCTGTTATCTTGAGATGTTTATATATGATAGTGTTACATAATATTTACTGTCTGTTATCTTGAGATGTTTATATATGATAGTGTTACATAATATTTACTGTCTGTTATCTTGAGATGTTTATATATGATAGTGCTATATAATATTTACTGTCTGTTATCTTGAGATGTTTATATGTGATAGTGTTACATAATATTTACTGTCTGTTATCTTGAGATGTTTATATATGATAGTGCTATATAATATTTACTGTCTGTTATCTTGAGATGTTTATATATGATAGTGCTATATAATATTTACTGTCTGTTATTTTGAGATGTTTATATGTGATAGTGTTACATAATATTTACTGTCTGTTATCTTGAGATGTTTATATATGATAGTGCTATATAATATTTACTGTCTGTTATCTTGAGATGTTTATATGTGATAGTGTTACATAATATTTACTGTCTTTTATCTTGAGATGTTTATATATGATAGTGTTACATAATATTTACTGTCTGTTATCTTGAGATGTTTATATATGATAGTGTTACATAATATTTACTGTCTGTTATCTTGAGATGTTTATATGTGATAGTGTAACATAATATTTACTGTCTGTTATCTTGAGATGTTTATATATGATAGTGTTACATAATATTTACTGTCTGTTATCTTGAGATGTTTATATATGATAGTGTTACATAATATTTACTGTCTGTTATCTTGAGATGTTTATATATGATAGTGCTATATAATATTTACTGTCTGTTATCTTGAGATGTTTATATATGATAGTGCTATATAATATTTACTGTCTGTTATCTTGAGATGTTTATATGTGATAGTGTTACATAATATTTACTGTCTGTTATCTTGAGATGTTTATATATGATAGTGCTATATAATATTTACTGTCTGTTATCATGATATGTTTACATACTATTTACTGTCTGTTATCTTGAGATGTTTATATATGATAGTGTTACATAATATTTACTGTCTGTTATCTTGAGATGTTTATATGTGATAGTGTTACATAATATTTACTGTCTGTTATCTTGAGATGTTTATATATGATAGTGTTACATAATATTTACTGTCTGTTATCTTGAGATGTTTATATGTGATAGTGTTACATAATATTTACTGTCTGTTATCTTGAGATGTTTATATATGATAGTGCTATATAATATTTACTGTCTGTTATCTTGAGATGTTTATATATGATAGTGCTATATAATATTTACTGTCTGTTATCTTGAGATGTTTATATTTGATAGTGTTACATAATATTTACTGTCTGTTATCTTGAGATGTTTATATATGATAGTGCTATATAATATTTACTGTCTGTTATCTTGAGATGTTTATATATGATAGTGCTATATAATATTTACTGTCTGTTATCTTGAGATGTTTATATGTGATAGTGTTACATAATATTTACTGTCTGTTATCTTGAGATGTTTATATATGATAGTGCTATATAATATTTACTGTCTGTTATCATGATATGTTTACATACTATTTACTGTCTGTTATCATGAGATGTTTATATATGATAGTGTTACATAATATTTACTGTCTGTTATTTTGAGATGTTTATATGTGATAGTGTTACATAATATTTACTGTCTGTTATCTTGAGATGTTTATATATGATAGTGTTACATAATATTTACTGTCTGTTATCTTGAGATGTTTATATGTGATAGTGTTACATAATATTTACTGTCTGTTATCTTGAGATGTTTATATATGATAGTGCTATATAATATTTACTGTCTGTTATCTTGAGATGTTTATATATGATAGTGCTATATAATATTTACTGTCTGTTATCTTGAGATGTTTATATGTGATAGTGTTACATAATATTTACTGTCTGTTATCTTGAGATGTTTATATATGATAGTGCTATATAATATTTACTGTCTGTTATCATGATATGTTTACATACTATTTACTGTCTGTTATCATGAGATGTTTATATATGATAGTGTTACATAATATTTACTGTCTGTTATCTTGAGATGTTTATATATGATAGTGCTATATAATATTTACTGTCTGTTATCTTGAGATGTTTATATATGATAGTGCTATATAATATTTACTGTCTGTTATCTTGAGATGTTTATATATGATAGTGCTATATAATATTTACTGTCTGTTATCTTGAGATGTTTATATGTGATAGTGTTACATAATATTTACTGTCTGTTATCTTGAGATGTTTATATATGATAGTGCTATATAATATTTACTGTCTGTTATCATGATATGTTTACATACTATTTACTGTCTGTTATCTTGAGATGTTTATATATGATAGTGTTACATAATATTTACTGTCTGTTATCTGGAGATGTTTATATATGATAGTGTTACATAATATTTACTGTCTGTTATCTGGAGATGTTTATATATGGTAGTCTTAATTTTATGTAATTACTGAAAATCATTATATGCTATAATGATATTATTTACTCATGTTTTTAATGTTTATAATATTTAAACTTTACAAAATAAAACTTCACATGTTGCATATACAGTAGAGTAAATTACATGGTTCACTACACCTAATTTTTGGAGGGAAAATAAAGACTTTCCATTGGTAGATTATTTTTTCCATACACCTGTGATAGAACACAATTAAGACACAGGCAGACATTTTGCTTAAATCAGATATTTTCAACTGGAAACTAAATTTGGATTTACATATATTAATATTCTGTTTGTTTTCTAAAGGTCAGTCATCTTTCTGTTTTCTTATTTTCCATTTCTAATTTTTACTTTAGTATGAAAGTGTGAGAATGCAAATATTGATATTGAAGTATGAAACTGAGTATAAACGTTTTATAATTTTATTTAGAATTAGAATGAGAGTAATGTTATCATGGTTATCCTTTTATATTTTTACAACTACAAGTGTTGAATTTCAGTGGACGTTGATATATAATTTATATATCTGATTAATTTATTTAAGATGATGATTTTGTTATAATTAATATGTTCTTAAGTTTTATTTAAGTCGACCAGTTAATTATATGTTTAAGCCACTTATTAGTAGATATCGCTTACATGCACATAGTTTAAATATTGAAACTGGTATATACTATAATATAGATAGACATGCTAGAATTTGTAACATGTGTAACAATAATGATATAGAAGATGAGTATCACTTTATTTTAGAATGTAGTAAATATGTGGAAATTCGTAGAAAATATATAAAACCCTATTATTGTATCAATCCATCTGCTTTTAAACTAACACAGTTATTATCTGTTCAAAATATTAAAGAACTTAACAATCTTGGAAAGTATTTGTATGTGGCTGAAAAAATTCGTAATTCCTAAATTTATATCATGCTCCGCTATAATTATAATTATATAATTATGTATTGTGTATAATGTATCATGTATTGTTTGTAATTTGTATTTATATACCTATAAGCTGTATTGCTTTTGGAATAAAGTATTATTATAAGTCATTTTGACTTAACATTGCCCTTTTATGTTATTCAGGAATTTATGATGTAGATAGATCCTAGAGTGATCATCAGCTGGTGCCCTTGTACCATATATAGGGTAAGCTTTGCATTTGTTTGTTTATTTTGTTTGATTGTTTAATTGTTTGCATGTTTATATGTTTGTGTATTCAGTTGATTTTGTTTGCTGAGTGTGTTGGTGTTTGTATCATTTTTGTTTGTGTCATATATTATATATGTCTTTTTTTTAGTATAAACTATGCTCAAACTAATTCAGAGGCGAGGTGATGCAATTGTTTTGAAGTTGCAATTATTTTGTTATTTATCAAAGATAGAATTATTTACTTTATTGTATGCTTATTAAATGAGTAAGCTATATTGTGGTATTTTTCTTATTGAAGATAACTTGTAGAAAAGTGTTTTATTTTATATTTCTTTGACAAATCATAGAGAATTATCTCCCTTTGATTGTGTATTGTTTTATGTGATCTGTCTTGTAGTTGTCATGTATTTATGTTTATTATTTGTGTATTTGTAGGGTTACTGTGATATAATATTTCGAATTAAAGAATTGAACCCAAAGTTGGACTTTATCATATTTAAGCCCTGCTACAATATGTTTACATACTATTTACTGTCTGTTATCATGATATGTTTATATATTATAGTGTTACATAATATTTACTGTCTGTTATCTGGAGATGTTTATATATGATAGTGTTACATAATATTTACTGTCTGTTATCTGGAGATGTTTATATATGATAGTGTTACATAATATTTACTGTCTGTTATCTGGAGATGTTTATATATGATAGTGTTACATAATATTTACTGTCTGTTATCTTGAGATGTTTATATATGATAGTGTTACATAATATTTACTGTCTGTTATCTGGAGATGTTTATATATGATAGTGTTACATAATATTTACTGTCTGTTATCTGGAGATGTTTATATATGATAGTGCTATATAATATTTACTGTCTGTTATCTTGAGATGTTTATATATGATAGTGCTATATAATATTTACTGTCTGTTATCATGATATGTTTACATACTATTTACTGTCTGTTATCTTGAGATGTTTATATATGATAGTGTTACATAATATTTACTGTCTTTTATCATGATATGTTTATATATGATAGTGTTACATAATATTTACTGTCTGTTATCTTGAGATGTTTATATATGATAGTGTTACATAATATTTACTGTCTGTTATCATGATATGTTTATATATGATAGTGTTACATAATATTTACTGTCTGTTATCTTGAGATGTTTATATATGATAGTGTTACATAATATTTACTGTCTGTTATCATGAGATGTTTATATATGATAGTGTTACATAATATTTACTGTCTGTTATCATGATATGTTTATATATGATAGTGTTACATAATATTTACTGTCTGTTATCTGGAGATGTTTATATATGATAGTGTTACATAATATTTACTGTCTGTTATCTGGAGATGTTTATATATGATAGTGTTACATAATATTTACTGTCTGTTATCTTGAGATGTTTATATATGATAGTGTTACATAATATTTACTGTCTGTTATCATGATATGTTTATATATGATAGTGTTACATAATATTTACTGTCTGTTATCTTGAGATGTTTATATATGATAGTGTTACATAATATTTACTGTCTTTTATCATGATATGTTTATATATGATAGTGTTACATAATATTTACTGTCTGTTATCTTGAGATGTTTATATATGATAGTGTTACATAATATTTACTGTCTGTTATCATGATATGTTTATATATGATAGTGTTACATAATATTTACTGTCTGTTATCTTGAGATGTTTATATATGATAGTGTTACATAATATTTACTGTCTGTTATCATGAGATGTTTATATATGATAGTGTTACATAATATTTACTGTCTGTTATCATGATATGTTTATATATGATAGTGTTACATAATATTTACTGTCTGTTATCTGGAGATGTTTATATATGATAGTGTTACATAATATTTACTGTCTGTTATCTGGAGATGTTTATATATGATAGTGTTACATAATATTTACTGTCTGTTATCTTGAGATGTTTATATATGATAGTGTTACATAATATTTACTGTCTGTTATCTTGAGATGTTTATATATGATAGTGTTACATAATATTTACTGTCTGTTATCATGATATGTTTATATATGATAGTGTTACATAATATTTACTGTCTGTTATCTTGAGATGTTTATATATGATAGTGTTACATAATATTTACTGTCTGTTATCTGGAGATGTTTATATATGATAGTGTTACATAATATTTACTGTCTGTTATCTTGAGATGTTTATATATGATAGTGTTACATAATATTTACTGTCTGTTATCTTGAGATGTTTATATATGATAGTGTTACATAATATTTACTGTCTGTTATCATGAGATGTTTATATATGATAGTGTTACATAATATTTACTGTCTGTTATCTGGAGATGTTTATATATGATAGTGTTACATAATATTTACTGTCTGTTATCTTGAGATGTTTATATATGATAGTGTTACATAATATTTACTGTCTGTTATCTTGAGATGTTTATATATGATAGTGTTACATAATATTTACTGTCTGTTATCTGGAGATGTTTATATATGATAGTGTTACATAATATTTACTGTCTGTTATCTTGAGATGTTTATATATGATAGTGTTACATAATATTTACTGTCTGTTATCTTGAGATGTTTATATATGATAGTGTTACATAATATTTACTGTCTGTTATCTTGAGATGTTTATATATGATAGTGTTACATAATATTTACTGTCTGTTATCTTGAGATGTTTATATGTGATAGTGTTACATAATATTGACTGTCTGTTATCTTGAGATGTTTATATATGATAGTGTTACATAATATTTACTGTCTGTTATCTTGAGATGTTTATATATGATAGTGTTACATAATATTTACTGTCTGTTATCTTGAGATGTTTATATATGATAGTGTTACATAATATTTACTGTCTGTTATCTTGAGATGTTTATATATGATAGTGTTACATAATATTTACTGTCTGTTATCATGAGATGTTTATATATGATAGTGTTACATAATATTTACTGTCTGTTATCATGATATGTCTATATATGATAGTGTTACATAATATTTACTGTCTGTTATCTTGAGATGTTTATATATGATAGTGTTACATAATATTTACTGTCTGTTATCTTGAGATGTTTATATATGATAGTGTTACATAATATTTACTGTCTGTTATCATGATATGTTTATATATGATAGTGTTACATAATATTTACTGTCTGTTATCATGATATGTTTATATATGATAGTGTTACATAATATTTACTGTCTGTTATCTTGAGATGTTTATATGTGATAGTGTTACATAATATTTACTGTCTGTTATCTTGAGATGTTTATATGTGATACTGTTACATAATATTTACTGTCTGTTATCTTGAGATGTTTATATATGATAGTGTTACATAATATTTACTGTCTGTTATCATGATATGTTTATATATGATAGTGTTACATAATATTTACTGTCTGTTATCTTGAGATGTTTATATATGATAGTGTTACATAATATTTACTGTCTGTTATCATGATATGTTTATATATGATAGTGTTACATAATATTTACTGTCTGTTATCATGATATGTTTATATATGATAGTGTTACATAATATTTACTGTCTGTTATCATGATATGTTTATATATGATAGTGTTACATAATATTTACTGTCTGTTATCTTGAGATGTTTATATATGATAGTGTTACATAATATTTACTGTCTGTTATCTTGAGATGTTTATATATGATAGTGTTACATAATATTTACTGTCTGTTATCTTGAGATGTTTATATATGATAGTGTTACATAATATTTACTGTCTGTTATCTTGAGATGTTTATATATGATAGTGTTACATAATATTTACTGTCTGTTTTCTTGAGATGTTTATATATGATAGTGTTGCATACTATTTACTGTCTGTTATCTTGAGATGTTTAAAACAAACACAAAATAGACAGAAATGACATTGAGGTTGATGAACAAGTGTGATTTAGTATAACATCAAACTTTTACTGTCAATGAAATAACATAAAAAACTATACAACATTGTCGGAACATTTCTAAACTCCAACAGAAAGAAACGTAGAAAGAATCAAAATCGATACTTCTAACATACACATACATGACCGCTCATTTCCTGGCGTGAGGTCAAATGAAACATATACTTCTAACATACACATACATGACCGCTCATCTCCTGGCGTGAGGTCAGGTGAAGCAGATACTTCTAACATACACATACATGACCGCTCATTTCCTGGCGTGAGGTCAGGTGAAGCAGATACTTCTAACATACACATACATGACCGCTCATTTCCTGGCGTGAGGTCAGATGAAGCAGATACTTCTAACATACACATACATGACCGCTCATTTCCTGGCGTGAGGTCAGGTGAAACATATACTTCTAACATACATATACATGACCGCTCATTTCCTGGCGTGAGGTCAGGTGAAGCAGATACTTCTAACATACACATACATGACCGCTCATTTCCTGGCGTGAGGTCAGGTGAAGCAGATACTTCTAACATACCCATACATGACCGCTCATTTCCTGGCGTGAGGTCAGGTGAAGCAGATACTTCTAACATACACATACATGACCGCTCATTTCCTGGCGTGAGGTCAGGTGAAGCAGATACTTCTAACATACACATACATGACCGCTCATTTCTAGGCGTGATGTCAGGTGAAACATATACTTCTTTTGTCTTTCGTCTTCAGAAATATTGAGTAATTAAATTAGAATCAGTTGCATAAAGCAAAACAAATGTCAAGATATATGAGAGGTAACCAGAAGACGTACAGGAAGATAATACAATGATAAATAATTTAATTTGATTTGAATATTTCAATCTGATTGGCTAATCCGCCTGGAGAACATTTTGGTTATACTCGATAACCTGGGTTGGTATTGTGACGTCACCAACGTGTTCATCCGCCAACGACACATTCAAATAGTCATATGAAATAATCGTAATTAAAATCGAGGATTCATTAAATTTTGCTGTAAAAATGAAATTATAAGGAATATTTGAAATTGTTGAACAGGTTATACTTGTATAACCTGGTTTGGGTCAGCTTACGCTTTTCATAAAACGCTTCGCGGTTTATTAAGCGTAAGGTGACCCAAAGCAGGTTATATCGTATAACCTGTTCAACAATTTCAAATATTCCTTAAAAGGAAATTGGACCAAAAGACCAACAATGACCGATACCTCTTGTGTGCTTCTTCGTCAGAAATATTGACTAATACAATTGGAATCAGTTGCACAAATGTCAAGATACCTATTCAGTAATCAGAAGACGTAATTTAAGAACAGTGATCAAAGGAAATTGAACGAACAAACAAACAATGACCTGAAGAATGGCCCTACTATTTTATCTTGAATTAGCTTAATATAAATATATCACTTATGTATGATCATAGTTATTACAAACGAGCCTTCCCTTTACAGCAAGTAATCCAAGATGCATTGTGCTAAGAAATACTAAAAACGGACCTTAATATATATATTGTTAACCAAGGTAAGAATAGTTTGGGGATGCCAAAGGAGGTAACCGGAAGTTTAAATCGAAGAAGGATTGAGAATGCAAGAACCAAAAGATATAAAGGACGACACTGATATACCTAACACTACGTAGATAACACAAGATTGAGGGACACGAACAAAGAAAATATATCAGTGATCATTCTGAAAAAAGTAAAAAGTAAAAAGTTGTTTTCGTTGAGGGTGTCCAGAGATATGGTTAATTAGCTAAAAAGAAACTGTTTCTATGGCGTGTCATGGGCTGTTGTTTAATTCAACCAAATTAAAAGAAAATACCAGATTTTGCTTGATGTGTCTTGGGTTGTTTAACTGGTCAAAATAGGAAAAATTACATATATGTTGGAACACTGGCAACATCCGATACACAAGACACAGGACAAAATAAACACTAGAGTAAACAGAAGGGACAATCAAGAATGAATAACACAGAGACACTGACAACATTGGATACACAAGACACAGTACAAAATAAACACTCGAGTAAACAGAAAGAAAAACACAGAGACACTGACAACATCGAATACACAAGAAACAGGACACAATAAACACTAGAGTAAACAGAAGGGACAATCAAGAATGAACAACACAGAGACACTGACAACATCGGATACACAAGACACAAGACACAATAAACACGAGTAAACAGAAGGGACAATCAAGAATGAACAACACAGAGACACTGACAACATCGGATACACAAGACACAGGACAAAATAAACACTAGAGTAAACAGAAAGGACAATCAAGAATGAACAACACAGAGACACTGACAACATCGGATACATAAGACACAGGACAAAATAAACACTAGAGTAAACAGAAGGGACAATCAAGAATGAACAACACAGAGACACTGACAACATCGGATACACAAGACAAAATAAACACTAGAGTAAACAGAAAGAAAAACACAGAGACACTGACAACTTCGAATACACAAGACAAAATAAACACTAGAGTAAACAGAAGGAACAACACAGAGACACTGACAACATCGGATACACAAGACACAAGACAAAATAAACACTAGAGTAAACAGAAGGGACAAGCAAGAATGAACAACACAGAGACACTGACAACATCAGATACATAAGACACAGGACAGAATAAACACTAGAGTAAACAGAAGGGACAATCAAGAATGAACAACACAGAGACACTGACAACATCGGATACACAAGACACAGGACACAATAAATACTAGAGTAAACGGAAGGGACAACACAGGCACACTGACACCATCGGATACACAAGACACAGGACACAATAAACACGAGTAAACAGAAGGGACAATCAAGAATGAACAACACAGAGACACTGACAACATCGGATACACAAGACACAGGACACAATAAACACGAGTAAACAGAAGGGACAATCAAGAATGAACAACACAGAGACACTGACAACATCGGATACACAAGACAAAATAAACACTAGAGTAAACAGAAGGAACAACTCATTGACATTGACAACATCAGATACATAAGACACAGGACAGAATAAACACTAGAGTAAACAGAAGGGACAATCAAGAATGAACAACACAGAGACACTGACAACATCGGATACACAAGACACAGGACACAATAAACACGAGTAAACAGAAGGGACAATCAAGAATGAACAACACAGAGACACTGACAACATCGGATACACAAGACAAAATAAACACTAGAGTAAACAGAAGGAACAACACAGAAATACTGACAACATCGGATACACAAGACACAGGACACAATAAACACTAGAGTAAACAGAAGGAACAACACAGAGACACTGACAATATCGGATACACAAGACACAAGACAAAATAAACACTAGAGTAAACACAAGGGACAATCAAGAATGAACAACACAGAGACACTGACAACATCGGATACACAAGACACAGGACAAAATAAACACTAGAGTAAACAGAAGGAACAACACAGAAATACTGACAACATCTGATACATAAGACACAGGACAAAATAAACACTAGAGTAAACAGAAGGGACAATCAAGAATGAACAACACAGAGACACTGACAACATCGGATACACAAGACACAAGACAAAATAAACACTGGAGTAAACAGAAGGAACAACACATTGACACTGACAACATCGGATACACAAGACACAGGACACAATAAACACGAGTAAACAGAAGGGACAATCAAGAATGAACAACACAGAGACACTGACAACATCGGATACACAAGACAAAATAAACACTAGAGTAAACAGAAGGAACAACACAGAAATACTGACAACATCGGATACACAAGACACAGGACACAATAAACACTGGAGTAAACAGAAGGAACAACACAGAGACACTGACAACATCGGATACACAAGACACAGGACAAAATAAACACTAGAGTAAACAGAAGGAACAACACAGAAATACTGACACCATCGGATACACAAGACACAAGACAAAATAAACACTAGAGTAAACAGAAGGAACAAAACATTGACACTGACAACATCGGATACACAAGACACAGGACAAAATAAACACTAGAGTAAACAGAAGGGACAATCAAGAATGAACAACACAGAGACACTGACAACATCGGATACACAAGACACAGGACAACATAAACACTAGAGTAAACAGAAGGAACAACACAGAGACACTGACAACATCGGATACACAAGCCAAAATAAACACTAGAGTAAACAGAAGGGACAATCAAGAATGAACAACACAGAGACACTGACAACATCGGATACACAAGACACAGGACAAAATAAACACTAGAGTAAACAGAAGGGACAATCAAGAATGAACAACACAGGGACACTGACAACATAGGATACACAAGAAACATGACAAAATAAACACTAGAGTAAACAGAAGGGACAATCAAGAATGAACAACACAGGGACACTGACAACATAGGATACACAAGACACATGACAAAATAAACACTAGAGTAAACAGAAGGGACAATCAAGAATGAACAACACAGGGACACTTGACAACATCGGATACACAAGACACAGGACACAATAAACACTAGAGTAAACAGAAGGAACAACACAGAGACACTGACAACATCAGATACATAAGACACAGGACAGAATAAACACTAGAGTAAACAGAAGGGACAATCAAGAATGAACAACACAGAGACACTGACAACATCGGATACACAAGACACAGGACAAAATCAACACTAGAGTAAACAGAAGGGACAATCAAGAATGAACAACACAGAGACACTGACAACATAGGATACACAAGACACATGACAACATAAACACTAGAGTAAACAGAAGGAACAACACATTGACACTGACAACATCGGATACACAAGACACAGGACAAAATAAACACTAGAGTAAACAGAAGGGACAATCAAGAATGAACAACACAGAGACACTGACAACATCGGATACACAAGACACAGGACAACATAAACACTAGAGTAAACAGAAGGAACAACACAGAGACACTGACAACATCGGATACACAAGCCAAAATAAACACTAGAGTAAACAGAAGGGACAATCAAGAATGAACAACACAGAGACACTGACAACATCGGATACACAAGACACAGGACAAAATAAACACTAGAGTAAACAGAAGGGACAATCAAGAATGAACAACACAGGGACACTGACAACATAGGATACACAAGAAACATGACAAAATAAACACTAGAGTAAACAGAAGGGACAATCAAGAATGAACAACACAGGGACACTGACAACATAGGATACACAAGACACATGACAAAATAAACACTAGAGTAAACAGAAGGGACAATCAAGAATGAACAACACAGGGACACTTGACAACATCGGATACACAAGACACAGGACACAATAAACACTAGAGTAAACAGAAGGAACAACACAGAGACACTGACAACATCAGATACATAAGACACAGGACAGAATAAACACTAGAGTAAACAGAAGGGACAATCAAGAATGAACAACACAGAGACACTGACAACATCGGATACACAAGACAAAATAAACACTAGAGTAAACAGAAGGAACAAAACATTGACACTGACAACATCGGATACACAAGAAACAGGACAAAATAAACACTAGAGTAAACAGAAGGGACAATCAAGAATGAACAACACAGAGACACTGACAACATCGGATACACAAGACACAGGACAAAATAAACACTAGAGTAAACAGAAGGGACAATCAAGAATGAACAACACAGGGACACTGACAACATAGGATACACAAGACACATGACAAAATAAACACTAGAGTAAACAGAAGGGACAATCAAGAATGAACAACACAGAGACACTGACAACATAGGATACACAAGACACATGACAAAATAAACACTAGAGTAAACAGAAGGGACACTGACAACATAGGATACACAAGACACATGACAAAATAAACACTAGAGTAAACAGAAGGGACAATCAAGAATGAACAACACAGGGACACTTGACAACATCGGATACATAAGACACAGGACAAAATAAACACTAGAGTAAACAGAAGGAACAACACAGAAATACTGACACCATCGGATACACAAGACACAAGACAAAATAAACACTAGAGTAAACAGAAGGAACAAAACATTGACACTGACAACATCGGATACACAAGACACAGGACAAAATAAACACTAGAGTAAACAGAAGGGACAATCAAGAATGAACAACACAGAGACACTGACAACATCGGATACACAAGACACAGGACAACATAAACACTAGAGTAAACAGAAGGAACAACACAGAGACACTGACAACATCGGATACACAAGCCAAAATAAACACTAGAGTAAACAGAAGGGACAATCAAGAATGAACAACACAGAGACACTGACAACATCGGATACACAAGACACAGGACAAAATAAACACTAGAGTAAACAGAAGGGACAATCAAGAATGAACAACACAGGGACACTGACAACATAGGATACACAAGAAACATGACAAAATAAACACTAGAGTAAACAGAAGGGACAATCAAGAATGAACAACACAGGGACACTGACAACATAGGATACACAAGACACATGACAAAATAAACACTAGAGTAAACAGAAGGGACAATCAAGAATGAACAACACAGGGACACTTGACAACATCGGATACACAAGACACAGGACACAATAAACACTAGAGTAAACAGAAGGAACAACACAGAGACACTGACAACATCAGATACATAAGACACAGGACAGAATAAACACTAGAGTAAACAGAAGGGACAATCAAGAATGAACAACACAGAGACACTGACAACATCGGATACACAAGACACAGGACAAAATCAACACTAGAGTAAACAGAAGGGACAATCAAGAATGAACAACACAGAGACACTGACAACATAGGATACACAAGACACATGACAACATAAACACTAGAGTAAACAGAAGGAACAACACATTGACACTGACAACATCGGATACACAAGACACAGGACAAAATAAACAATAGAGTAAACAGAAGGAACAACACAGAAATACTGACAACATCGGATACACAAGACACAGGACAAAATAAACACTAGAGTAAACAGAAGGGACAATCAAGAATGAACAACACAGAGACACTGACAACATCGGATACACAAGACAAAATAAACACTAGAGTAAACAGAAGGAACAAAACATTGACACTGACAACATCGGATACACAAGAAACAGGACAAAATAAACACTAGAGTAAACAGAAGGGACAATCAAGAATGAACAACACAGAGACACTGACAACATCGGATACACAAGACACAGGACAAAATAAACACTAGAGTAAACAGAAGGGACAATCAAGAATGAACAACACAGGGACACTGACAACATAGGATACACAAGACACATGACAAAATAAACACTAGAGTAAACAGAAGGGACAATCAAGAATGAACAACACAGAGACACTGACAACATAGGATACACAAGACACATGACAAAATAAACACTAGAGTAAACAGAAGGGACACTGACAACATAGGATACACAAGACACATGACAAAATAAACACTAGAGTAAACAGAAGGGACAATCAAGAATGAACAACACAGGGACACTTGACAACATCGGATACATAAGACACAGGACAAAATAAATACCAGAGTAAACAGAAGGAACAACACAGAGACACTGACAACATCGGATACACAAGACACAGGACAAAATAAACACTAGAGTAAACAGAAGGGACAATCAAGAATGAACAACACAGAGACACTGACAACATCGGATACACAAGACACAAGACAAAATAAACACTGGAGTAAACAGAAGGTACAACACAGAGACACTGACAACATCGGATACACAAGACACAAGACAAAATAAACACTAGAGTAAACACAAGGGACAATCAAGAATGAACAGCACAGAGACACTGACAACATCGGATACACAAGACACAGGACAAAATAAACACTGGAGTAAACAGAAGGAACAACACAGAGACACTGACAACATCGGATACACAAGACACAGGACAAAATAAACACTAGAGTAAACAGAAGGGACAACACAGAGACACTGACAACATCGGATACACAAGACACAGGACAAAATAAACACTAGAGTAAACAGAAGGGACAATCAAGAATGAACAACACAGAGACACTGACAACATCGGATACACAAGACAAAATAAACACTGGAGTAAACAGAAGGAACAAAACATTGACACTGACAACATCGGATACACAAGACACAGGACAAAATAAACACTAGAGTAAACAGAAGGGACAATCAAGAATGAACAACACAGAGACACTGACAACATCGGATACACAAGACACAGGACAAATAAACACTAGAGTAAACAGAAGGGACAATCAAGAATGAACAACACGGACACTGACAACATAGGATACACAAGACACATGACAAAATAAACACTAGAGTAAACAGAAGGGACAATCAAGGATGAACAACACAGGGACACTGACAACATAGGATACACAAGAGACATGACAAAATAAACACTAGAGTAAACAGAAGGGACAATCAAGAATGAACAACACAGGGACACTGACAACATCGGATACACATGACACAAGACAAAATAAACACTAGAGTAAACAGAAGGAACAACACAGAGACACTGACAACATCGGATACACAAGCCAAAATAAACACTAGAGTAAACAGAAGGAAAAAAACATTGACACTGACAACATCGGATACACAAGACAAAATAAACACTAGAGTAAACAGAAGGAACAACACATTGACACTGACAACATCGGATACACAAGACACAATACAAAATAAACACTAGAGGTAACAGAAGGGACAATCAAGAATGATCAACCCAGAGACACTGACAACATCGGATACACAAGACACAGGACACAATAAATACTAGAGTAAACAGAAGGGACAACACAGACACACTGACACCATCGGATACACAAGACACAAGAAAAAATAAATACTAGAGTAAACAGAAGGAACAACACAGAGACACTGACAACATCGGATACACAAGACACAGGACACAATAAACACTAGAGTAAACAGAAGGAACAATCAAGAATGAACAACACAGAGACACTGACAACATCGGATACACAAGACACAAGACAAAATAAATACTAGAGTAAACAGAAGGAACAACACAGAGACACTGACAACATCGGATACACAAGACACAGGACACAATAAACACTAGAGTAAACAGAAGAGACAATCAATAATGAACAACACAGAGACACTGACAACATCGGATACACAAGACACAAGAAAAAATAAATACTAGAGTGAACAGTAGGATCAACACAGAGACACTGATAACATCAGATACACAAGACACAAGACACAATAAACACTGGAGAAAACAGAAGGGACAATCAAGAATGAACAACACAGAGACACTGACAACATCGGATACACAAGACACAAGACAAAATAAATACTAGAGTAAACAGAAGGAACAACACGGAGACACTGACAACATCGGATACACAAGACACAAGACAAAATAAACACTAGAGTAAACAGAAGGGACAATCAAGAATGAACAACACAGAGACACTGACAACATCGGATACACAAGACATAGGACACAATAAACACTAGAGTAAACAGAAGGGACAATCAAGAATGAACAACACAGAGACACTGACAATATCGGATACACAAGCCAAAATAAACACTAGAGTAAACAGAAGGAACAACACAGAGACACTGACAACATCGGATACACAAGACACAGGACACAATAAACACTAGAGTAAACAGAAGGGACAATCAAGAATGAACAACACAGAGACACTGACAACATCGGATACACAAGCCAAAATAAACACTAGAGTAAACAGAAGGAACAACACAGAGACACTGACAACATCGGATACACAAGACACAGGACACAATAAACACTAGAGTAAACAGAAGGGACAATCAAGAATGAACAACACAGAGACACTGACAACATCGGATACACAAGACACAGGACAAAATAAACACTAGAGTAAACAGAAGGAACAACACAGAGACACTGACAACATCGGATACACAAGACACAGGACACAATAAACACTAGAGTAAACAGAAGGGACAATCAAGAATGAACAACACAGAGACACTGACAACATCGGATACACAAGACACAGGACAAAATAAATACTAGAGTAAACAGAAGAAACAACACAGAGACACTGACAACATCAGATGCACAAGACACAAGACACAATAAACACGAGTAAACAGAAGGGACAATCAAGAATGAACAACCCAGAGACACTGACAACATTGGATACACAAGACACAAGACAAAATAAACATTAGAGTAAACAGAAGGGACAATCAAGAATGAACAACACAGAGACACTGACAACATCGGATACACAAGACACAAGACAAAATAAACACTAGAGTAAACAGAAGGGACAATCAAGAATGAACAACACAGAGACACTGTCAACATTGGATACACAAGACACAGTAAAACATAAACACTAGAGTAAACAGAAGAAACAACACATTGACACTGACAACATCGGATACACAAGACACAGGACACAATAAACACTAGAGTAAACAGAAGGAACAACACAGAAATACTGACAACATCGGATACACAAGATACAAGACAAAATAAACACTAGAGTAAACAGAAGGAACAACACAGAGACACTGACAACATCGGATACACAAAGAAACAGGACAAAATAAACACTGGAGTAAACAGAAGGAACAACACAGAGACACTGACAACATCGGATACACAAGACACAGGACAAAATAAACACTAGAGTAAACACAAGGGACAACACAGAGACACTGACAACATCGGATACACAAGACACAGGACAAAATAAACACTAGAGTAAACAGAAGGGACAATCAAGAATGAACAACACAGAGACACTGACAACATCGGATACACAAGACAAAATAAACACTAGAGTAAACAGAAGGAACAAAACATTGACACTGACAACATCGGATACACAAGACACAGGACAAAATAAACACTAGAGTAAACAGAAGGGACAATCAAGAATGAACAACCCAGAGACACTGACAACATCGGATACACAAGACACAGGACACAATAAATACTAGAGTAAACGGAAGGGACAACACAGACACACTGACACCATCGGATACACAAGACACAAGAAAAAATAAATACTAGAGTAAACAGAAGGAACAACACAGAGACACTGACAACATCGGATACACAAGACACAGGACACAATAAACACTAGAGTAAACAGAAGGGACAATCAAGAATGAACAACACAGAGACACTGACAACATCGGATACACAAGACACAAGACAAAATAAATACTAGAGTAAACAGAAGGAACAACACAGAGACACTGACAACATCGGATACACAAGACACAGGACACAATAAACACTAGAGTAAACAGAAGGGACAATCAAGAATGAACAACACAGAGACACTGACAACATCGGATACACAAGACACAAGAAAAAATAAATACTAGAGTAAACAGAAGGAACAACACAGAGACACTGACAACATCAGATACACAAGACACAAGACACAATAAACACTGGAGTAAACAGAAGGGACAATCAAGAATGAACAACACAGAGACACTGACAACATCGGATACACAAGACACAAGACAAAATAAATACTAGAGTAAACAGAAAGAACAACACAGAGACACTGACAACATCGGATACACAAGACACAAGACAAAATAAACACTAGAGTAAACAGAAGGGACAATCAAGAATGAACAACACAGAGACACTGACAACATCGGATACACAAGCCAAAATAAACACTAGAGTAAACAGAAGGAACAACACAGAGACACTGACAACATCGGATACACAAGACACAGGACACAATAAACACTAGAGTAAACAGAAGGGACAATCAAGAATGAACAACACAGAGACACTGACAACATCGGATACACAAGACACAAGACAAAATAAATACTAGAGTAAACAGAAGGAACAACACAGAGACACTGACAACATCGGATACACAAGACACAGGACACAATAAACACTAGAGTAAACAGAAGGGACAATCAAGAATGAACAACACAGAGACACTGACAACATCGGATACACAAGACACAAGAAAAAATAAATACTAGAGTAAACAGAAAGAACAACACAGAGACACTGACAACATCAGATACACAAGACACAAGACACAATAAACACTGGAGTAAACAGAAGGGACAATCAAGAATGAACAACACAGAGACACTGACAACATCGGATACACAAGACACAAGACAAAATAAATACTAGAGTAAACAGAAGGAACAACACAGAGACACTGACAACATCGGATACACAAGACACAAGACAAAATAAACACTAGAGTAAACAGAAGGGACAATCAAGAATGAACAACACAGAGACACTGACAACATCGGATACACAAGCCAAAATAAACACTAGAGTAAACAGAAGGAACAACACAGAGACACTGACAACATCGGATACACAAGACACAGGACACAATAAACACTAGAGTAAACAGAAGGGACAATCAAGAATGAACAACACAGAGACACTGACAACTTCGGATACACAAGCCAAAATAAACAATAGAGTAAACAGAAGGAACAACACAGAGACACTGACAACATCGGATACACAAGACACAGGACACAATAAACACTAGAGTAAACAGAAGGGACAATCAAGAATGAACAACACAGAGACACTGACAACATCGGATACACAAGACACAGGACAAAATAAACACTAGAGTAAACAGAAGGAACAACACAGAGACACTGACAACATCGGATACACAAGACACAGGACACAATAAACACCAGAGTAAACAGAAGGGACAATCAAGAATGAACAACACAGAGACACTGACAACATCGGATACACAAGACACAGGACAAAATAAATACTAGAGTAAACAGAAGGAACAACACAGAGATACTGACAACATCAGATGCACAAGACACAAGACACAATAAACACGAGTAAAAAGAAGGGACAATCAAGAATGAACAACCCAGAGACACTGACAACATTGGATACACAAGACACAAGACAAAATAAACACTAGAGTAAACAGAAGGGACAATCAAGAATGAACAACACAGAGACACTGACAACATCGGATACACAAGACACAAGACAAAATAAACACTAGAGTAAACAGAAGGGACAATCAAGAATGAACAACACAGAGACACTGACAACATTGGATACACAAGACACAGTAAAACATAAACACTAGAGTAAACAGAAGGGACAATCAAGAATGAACAACACAGAGACACTGACAACATCGGATACACAAGACACAGGACAAAATAAACACTAGAGTAAACAGAAGGGACAATCAAGAATGAACAACACAGAGACACTGACAACATCGGATACACAAGACAAAATAAACACTGGAGTAAACAGAAGGAACAAAACATTGACACTGACAACATCGGATACACAAGACACAGGACAAAATAAACACTAGAGTAAACAGAAGGGACAATCAAGAATGAACAACACAGAGACACTGACAACATCGGATACACAAGACACAGGACAAATAAACACTAGAGTAAACAGAAGGGACAATCAAGAATGAACAACACGGACACTGACAACATAGGATACACAAGACACATGACAAAATAAACACTAGAGTAAACAGAAGGGACAATCAAGGATGAACAACACAGGGACACTGACAACATAGGATACACAAGAGACATGACAAAATAAACACTAGAGTAAACAGAAGGGACAATCAAGAATGAACAACACAGGGACACTGACAACATCGGATACACATGACACAAGACAAAATAAACACTAGAGTAAACAGAAGGAACAACACAGAGACACTGACAACATCGGATACACAAGCCAAAATAAACACTAGAGTAAACAGAAGGAAAAAAACATTGACACTGACAACATCGGATACACAAGACAAAATAAACACTAGAGTAAACAGAAGGAACAACACATTGACACTGACAACATCGGATACACAAGACACAATACAAAATAAACACTAGAGGTAACAGAAGGGACAATCAAGAATGAACAACCCAGAGACACTGACAACATCGGATACACAAGACACAGGACATAATAAATACTAGAGTAAACAGAAGGGACAACACAGACACACTGACACCATCGGATACACAAGACACAAGAAAAAATAAATACTAGAGTAAACAGAAGGAACAACACAGAGACACTGACAACATCGGATACACAAGACACAGGACACAATAAACACTAGAGTAAACAGAAGGGACTATCAAGAATGAACAACACAGAGACACTGACAACATCGGATACACAAGACACAAGACAAAATAAATACTAGAGTAAACAGAAGGAACAACACAGAGACACTGACAACATCGGATACACAAGACACAGGACACAATAAACACTAGAGTAAACAGAAGAGACAATCAAGAATGAACAACACAGAGACACTGACAACATCGGATACACAAGACACAAGAAAAAATAAATACTAGAGTGAACAGTAGGATCAACACAGAGACACTGATAACATCAGATACACAAGACACAAGACACAATAAACACTGGAGAAAACAGAAGGGACAATCAAGAATGAACAACACAGAGACACTGACAACATCGGATACACAAGACACAAGACAAAATAAATACTAGAGTAAACAGAAGGAACAACACGGAGACACTGACAACATCGGATACACAAGACACAAGACAAAATAAACACTAGAGTAAACAGAAGGGACAATCAAGAATGAACAACACAGAGACACTGACAACATCGGATACACAAGACATAGGACACAATAAACACTAGAGTAAACAGAAGGGACAATCAAGAATGAACAACACAGAGACACTGACAACATCGGATACACAAGCCAAAATAAACACTAGAGTAAACAGAAGGAACAACACAGAGACACTGACAACATCGGATACACAAGACACAGGACACAATAAACACTAGAGTAAACAGAAGGGACAATCAAGAATGAACAACACAGAGACACTGACAACATCGGATACACAAGCCAAAATAAACACTAGAGTAAACAGAAGGAACAACACAGAGACACTGACAACATCGGATACACAAGACACAGGACACAATAAACACTAGAGTAAACAGAAGGAACAATCAAGAATGAACAACACAGAGACACTGACAACATCGGATACACAAGACACAGGACAAAATAAATACTAGAGTAAACAGAAGGGACAATCAAGAATGAACAACACAGAGACACTGACAACATTGGATACACAAGACACAGTAAAACATAAACACTAGAGTAAACAGAAGGGACAATCAAGAATGAACAACACAGAGACACTGACAACATCGGATACACAAGACACAGGACAAAATAAACACTAGAGTAAACAGAAGGAACAACACATTGACACTGACAACATCGGATACACAAGACACAGGACACAATAAACACTAGAGTAAACAGAAGGAACAACACAGAAATACTGACAACATCGGATACACAAGACACAAGACAAAATAAACACTAGAGTAAACAGAAGGAACAACACAGAGACACTGACAACATCGGATACACAAAGAAACAGGAAAAAATAAACACTGGAGTAAACAGAAGGAACAACACAGAGACACTGACAACATCGGATACACAAGACACAGGACAAAATAAACACTAGAGTAAACACAAGGGACAACACAGAGACACTGACAACATCGGATACACAAGACACAGGACAAAATAAACACTAGAGTAAACAGAAGGGACAATCAAGAATGAACAACACAGAGACACTGACAACATCGGATACACAAGACAAAATCAACACTAGAGTAAACAGAAGGAACAAAACATTGACACTGACAACATCGGATACACAAGACACAGGACAAAATAAACACTAGAGTAAACAGAAGGGACAATCAAGAATGAACAACCCAGAGACACTGACAACATCGGATACACAAGACACAGGACACAATAAATACTAGAGTAAACGGAAGGGACAACACAGACACACTGACACCATCGGATACACAAGACACAAGAAAAAATAAATACTAGAGTAAACAGAAGGAACAACACAGAGACACTGACAACATCGGATACACAAGACACAGGACACAATAAACACTAGAGTAAACAGAAGGGACAATCAAGAATGAACAACACAGAGACACTGACAACATCGGATACACAAGACACAAGACAAAATAAATACTAGAGTAAACAGAAGGAACAACACAGAGACACTGACAACATCGGATACACAAGACACAGGACACAATAAACACTAGAGTAAACAGAAGGGACAATCAAGAATGAACAACACAGAGACACTGACAACATCGGATACACAAGACACAAGAAAAAATAAATACTAGAGTAAACAGAAGGAACAACACAGAGACACTGACAACATCAGATACACAAGACACAAGACACAATAAACACTGGAGTAAACAGAAGGGACAATCAAGAATGAACAACACAGAGACACTGACAACATCGGATACACAAGACACAAGACAAAATAAATACTAGAGTAAACAGAAAGAACAACACAGAGACACTGACAACATCGGATACACAAGACACAAGACAAAATAAACACTAGAGTAAACAGAAGGGACAATCAAGAATGAACAACACAGAGACACTGACAACATCGGATACACAAGCCAAAATAAACACTAGAGTAAACAGAAGGAACAACACAGAGACACTGACAACATCGGATACACAAGACACAGGACACAATAAACACTAGAGTAAACAGAAGGGACAATCAAGAATGAACAACACAGAGACACTGACAACTTCGGATACACAAGCCAAAATAAACAATAGAGTAAACAGAAGGAACAACACAGAGACACTGACAACATCGGATACACAAGACACAGGACACAATAAACACTAGAGTAAACAGAAGGGACAATCAAGAATGAACAACACAGAGACACTGACAACATCGGATACACAAGACACAGGACAAAATAAACACTAGAGTAAACAGAAGGAACAACACAGAGACACTGACAACATCAGATGCACAAGACACAAGACACAATAAACACGAGTAAAAAGAAGGGACAATCAAGAATGAACAACCCAGAGACACTGACAACATTGGATACACAAGACACAAGACAAAATAAACACTAGAGTAAACAGAAGGGACAATCAAGAATGAACAACACAGAGACACTGACAACATCGGATACACAAGACACAAGACAAAATAAACACTAGAGTAAACAGAAGGGACAATCAAGAATGAACAACACAGAGACACTGACAACATTGGATACACAAGACACAGTAAAACATAAACACTAGAGTAAACAGAAGGGACAATCAAGAATGAACAACACAGAGACACTGACAACATCGGATACACAAGACACAGTAAAACATAAACACTAGAGTAAACAGAAGGGACAATCAAGAATGAACAACACAGAGACACTGACAACATTGGATACACAAGACACAGTAAAACATAAACACTAGAGTAAACAGAAGGGACAATCAAGAATGAACAACACAGAGACACTGATAACATCGGATACACAAGACACAAGACAAAATAAACACTAGAGTAAACAGAAGGGACAATCAAGAATGAACAACACAGAGACACTGACAACATCGGATACACAAGACACAAGACAAAATAAACACTAGAGTAAACAGAAGGGACAATCAAGAATGAACAACACAGAGACACTGACAACATCGGATACACAAGACACAGGACAAAATAAACACTAGAGTAAACAGAAGGAACAACACAGAGACACTGACAACATCGGATACACAAGACACAGGACACAATAAACACCAGAGTAAACAGAAGGGACAATCAAGAATGAACAACACAGAGACACTGACAACATCGGATACACAAGACACAGGACAAAATAAATACTAGAGTAAACAGAAGGAACAACACAGAGATACTGACAACATCAGATGCACAAGACACAAGACACAATAAACACGAGTAAAAAGAAGGGACAATCAAGAATGAACAACCCAGAGACACTGACAACATTGGATACACAAGACACAAGACAAAATAAACACTAGAGTAAACAGAAGGGACAATCAAGAATGAACAACACAGAGACACTGACAACATCGGATACACAAGACACAAGACAAAATAAACACTAGAGTAAACAGAAGGGACAATCAAGAATGAACAACACAGAGACACTGACAACATTGGATACACAAGACACAGTAAAACATAAACACTAGAGTAAACAGAAGGGACAATCAAGAATGAACAACACAGAGACACTGACAACATCGGATACACAAGACACAGGACAAAATAAACACTAGAGTAAACAGAAGGGACAATCAAGAATGAACAACACAGAGACACTGACAACATCGGATACACAAGACAAAATAAACACTGGAGTAAACAGAAGGAACAAAACATTGACACTGACAACATCGGATACACAAGACACAGGACAAAATAAACACTAGAGTAAACAGAAGGGACAATCAAGAATGAACAACACAGAGACACTGACAACATCGGATACACAAGACACAGGACAAATAAACACTAGAGTAAACAGAAGGGACAATCAAGAATGAACAACACGGACACTGACAACATAGGATACACAAGACACATGACAAAATAAACACTAGAGTAAACAGAAGGGACAATCAAGGATGAACAACACAGGGACACTGACAACATAGGATACACAAGAGACATGACAAAATAAACACTAGAGTAAACAGAAGGGACAATCAAGAATGAACAACACAGGGACACTGACAACATCGGATACACATGACACAAGACAAAATAAACACTAGAGTAAACAGAAGGAACAACACAGAGACACTGACAACATCGGATACACAAGCCAAAATAAACACTAGAGTAAACAGAAGGAAAAAAACATTGACACTGACAACATCGGATACACAAGACAAAATAAACACTAGAGTAAACAGAAGGAACAACACATTGACACTGACAACATCGGATACACAAGACACAATACAAAATAAACACTAGAGGTAACAGAAGGGACAATCAAGAATGAACAACCCAGAGACACTGACAACATCGGATACACAAGACACAGGACATAATAAATACTAGAGTAAACAGAAGGGACAACACAGACACACTGACACCATCGGATACACAAGACACAAGAAAAAATAAATACTAGAGTAAACAGAAGGAACAACACAGAGACACTGACAACATCGGATACACAAGACACAGGACACAATAAACACTAGAGTAAACAGAAGGGACTATCAAGAATGAACAACACAGAGACACTGACAACATCGGATACACAAGACACAAGACAAAATAAACACTAGAGTAAACAGAAGGGACAATCAAGAATGAACAACACAGAGACACTGACAACATTGGATACACAAGACACAGTAAAACATAAACACTAGAGTAAACAGAAGGGACAATCAAGAATGAACAACACAGAGACACTGACAACATCGGATACACAAGACACAGTAAAACATAAACACTAGAGTAAACAGAAGGGACAATCAAGAATGAACAACACAGAGACACTGACAACATTGGATACACAAGACACAGTAAAACATAAACACTAGAGTAAACAGAAGGGACAATCAAGAATGAACAACACAGAGACACTGATAACATCGGATACACAAGACACAAGACAAAATAAACACTAGAGTAAACAGAAGGGACAATCAAGAATGAACAACACAGAGACACTGACAACATCGGATACACAAGACACAAGACAAAATAAACACTAGAGTAAACAGAAGGGACAATCAAGAATGAACAACACAGAGACACTGACAACATCGGATACACAAGACACAGGACAAAATAAACACTAGAGTAAACAGAAGGAACAACACAGAGACACTGACAACATCGGATACACAAGACACAGGACACAATAAACACCAGAGTAAACAGAAGGGACAATCAAGAATGAACAACACAGAGACACTGACAACATCGGATACACAAGACACAGGACAAAATAAATACTAGAGTAAACAGAAGGAACAACACAGAGATACTGACAACATCAGATGCACAAGACACAAGACACAATAAACACGAGTAAAAAGAAGGGACAATCAAGAATGAACAACCCAGAGACACTGACAACATTGGATACACAAGACACAAGACAAAATAAACACTAGAGTAAACAGAAGGGACAATCAAGAATGAACAACACAGAGACACTGACAACATCGGATACACAAGACACAAGACAAAATAAACACTAGAGTAAACAGAAGGGACAATCAAGAATGAACAACACAGAGACACTGACAACATTGGATACACAAGACACAGTAAAACATAAACACTAGAGTAAACAGAAGGGACAATCAAGAATGAACAACACAGAGACACTGACAACATCGGATACACAAGACACAGGACAAAATAAACACTAGAGTAAACAGAAGGGACAATCAAGAATGAACAACACAGAGACACTGACAACATCGGATACACAAGACAAAATAAACACTGGAGTAAACAGAAGGAACAAAACATTGACACTGACAACATCGGATACACAAGACACAGGACAAAATAAACACTAGAGTAAACAGAAGGGACAATCAAGAATGAACAACACAGAGACACTGACAACATCGGATACACAAGACACAGGACAAATAAACACTAGAGTAAACAGAAGGGACAATCAAGAATGAACAACACGGACACTGACAACATAGGATACACAAGACACATGACAAAATAAACACTAGAGTAAACAGAAGGGACAATCAAGGATGAACAACACAGGGACACTGACAACATAGGATACACAAGAGACATGACAAAATAAACACTAGAGTAAACAGAAGGGACAATCAAGAATGAACAACACAGGGACACTGACAACATCGGATACACATGACACAAGACAAAATAAACACTAGAGTAAACAGAAGGAACAACACAGAGACACTGACAACATCGGATACACAAGCCAAAATAAACACTAGAGTAAACAGAAGGAAAAAAACATTGACACTGACAACATCGGATACACAAGACAAAATAAACACTAGAGTAAACAGAAGGAACAACACATTGACACTGACAACATCGGATACACAAGACACAATACAAAATAAACACTAGAGGTAACAGAAGGGACAATCAAGAATGAACAACCCAGAGACACTGACAACATCGGATACACAAGACACAGGACATAATAAATACTAGAGTAAACAGAAGGGACAACACAGACACACTGACACCATCGGATACACAAGACACAAGAAAAAATAAATACTAGAGTAAACAGAAGGAACAACACAGAGACACTGACAACATCGGATACACAAGACACAGGACACAATAAACACTAGAGTAAACAGAAGGGACTATCAAGAATGAACAACACAGAGACACTGACAACATCGGATACACAAGACACAAGACAAAATAAATACTAGAGTAAACAGAAGGAACAACACAGAGACACTGACAACATCGGATACACAAGACACAGGACACAATAAACACTAGAGTAAACAGAAGAGACAATCAAGAATGAACAACACAGAGACACTGACAACATCGGATACACAAGACACAAGAAAAAATAAATACTAGAGTGAACAGTAGGATCAACACAGAGACACTGATAACATCAGATACACAAGACACAAGACACAATAAACACTGGAGAAAACAGAAGGGACAATCAAGAATGAACAACACAGAGACACTGACAACATCGGATACACAAGACACAAGACAAAATAAATACTAGAGTAAACAGAAGGAACAACACGGAGACACTGACAACATCGGATACACAAGACACAAGACAAAATAAACACTAGAGTAAACAGAAGGGACAATCAAGAATGAACAACACAGAGACACTGACAACATCGGATACACAAGACATAGGACACAATAAACACTAGAGTAAACAGAAGGGACAATCAAGAATGAACAACACAGAGACACTGACAACATCGGATACACAAGCCAAAATAAACACTAGAGTAAACAGAAGGAACAACACAGAGACACTGACAACATCGGATACACAAGACACAGGACACAATAAACACTAGAGTAAACAGAAGGGACAATCAAGAATGAACAACACAGAGACACTGACAACATCGGATACACAAGCCAAAATAAACACTAGAGTAAACAGAAGGAACAACACAGAGACACTGACAACATCGGATACACAAGACACAGGACACAATAAACACTAGAGTAAACAGAAGGAACAATCAAGAATGAACAACACAGAGACACTGACAACATCGGATACACAAGACACAGGACAAAATAAATACTAGAGTAAACAGAAGGGACAATCAAGAATGAACAACACAGAGACACTGACAACATTGGATACACAAGACACAGTAAAACATAAACACTAGAGTAAACAGAAGGGACAATCAAGAATGAACAACACAGAGACACTGACAACATCGGATACACAAGACACAGGACAAAATAAACACTAGAGTAAACAGAAGGAACAACACATTGACACTGACAACATCGGATACACAAGACACAGGACACAATAAACACTAGAGTAAACAGAAAGAACAACACAGAAATACTGACAACATCGGATACACAAGACACAAGACAAAATAAACACTAGAGTAAACAGAAGGAACAACACAGAGACACTGACAACATCGGATACACAAAGAAACAGGAAAAAATAAACACTGGAGTAAACAGAAGGAACAACACAGAGACACTGACAACATCGGATACACAAGACACAGGACAAAATAAACACTAGAGTAAACACAAGGGACAACACAGAGACACTGACAACATCGGATACACAAGACACAGGACAAAATAAACACTAGAGTAAACAGAAGGGACAATCAAGAATGAACAACACAGAGACACTGACAACATCGGATACACAAGACAAAATCAACACTAGAGTAAACAGAAGGAACAAAACATTGACACTGACAACATCGGATACACAAGACACAGGACAAAATAAACACTAGAGTAAACAGAAGGGACAATCAAGAATGAACAACCCAGAGACACTGACAACATCGGATACACAAGACACAGGACAAAATAAACACTAGAGTAAACAGAAGGGACAATCAAGAATGAACAACCCAGAGACACTGACAACATCGGATACACAAGACACAGGACACAATAAACACTAGAGTAAACAGAAGGGACAATCAAGAATGAACAACACAGAGACACTGACAACATCGGATACACAAGACACAAGACAAAATAAATACTAGAGTAAACAGAAGGAACAACACAGAGACACTGACAACATCGGATACACAAGACACAGGACACAATAAACACTAGAGTAAACAGAAGGGACAATCAAGAATGAACAACACAGAGACACTGACAACATCGGATACACAAGACACAAGAAAAAATAAATACTAGAGTAAACAGAAGGAACAACACAGAGACACTGACAACATCAGATACACAAGACACAAGACACAATAAACACTGGAGTAAACAGAAGGGACAATCAAGAATGAACAACACAGAGACACTGACAACATCGGATACACAAGACACAAGACAAAATAAATACTAGAGTAAACAGAAAGAACAACACAGAGACACTGACAACATCGGATACACAAGACACAAGACAAAATAAACACTAGAGTAAACAGAAGGGACAATCAAGAATGAACAACACAGAGACACTGACAACATCGGATACACAAGCCAAAATAAACACTAGAGTAAACAGAAGGAACAACACAGAGACACTGACAACATCGGATACACAAGACACAGGACACAATAAACACTAGAGTAAACAGAAGGGACAATCAAGAATGAACAACACAGAGACACTGACAACTTCGGATACACAAGCCAAAATAAACAATAGAGTAAACAGAAGGAACAACACAGAGACACTGACAACATCGGATACACAAGACACAGGACACAATAAACACTAGAGTAAACAGAAGGGACAATCAAGAATGAACAACACAGAGACACTGACAACATCGGATACACAAGACACAGGACAAAATAAACACTAGAGTAAACAGAAGGAACAACACAGAGACACTGACAACATCAGATGCACAAGACACAAGACACAATAAACACGAGTAAAAAGAAGGGACAATCAAGAATGAACAACCCAGAGACACTGACAACATTGGATACACAAGACACAAGACAAAATAAACACTAGAGTAAACAGAAGGGACAATCAAGAATGAACAACACAGAGACACTGACAACATCGGATACACAAGACACAAGACAAAATAAACACTAGAGTAAACAGAAGGGACAATCAAGAATGAACAACACAGAGACACTGACAACATTGGATACACAAGACACAGTAAAACATAAACACTAGAGTAAACAGAAGGGACAATCAAGAATGAACAACACAGAGACACTGACAACATCGGATACACAAGACACAGTAAAACATAAACACTAGAGTAAACAGAAGGGACAATCAAGAATGAACAACACAGAGACACTGACAACATTGGATACACAAGACACAGTAAAACATAAACACTAGAGTAAACAGAAGGGACAATCAAGAATGAACAACACAGAGACACTGATAACATCGGATACACAAGACACAAGACAAAATAAACACTAGAGTAAACAGAAGGGACAATCAAGAATGAACAACACAGAGACACTGACAACATCGGATACACAAGACACAAGACAAAATAAACACTAGAGTAAACAGAAGGGACAATCAAGAATGAACAACACAGAGACACTGACAACATCGGATACACAAGACAAAATAAACACCAGAGTAAACAGAAGGAACAAAACATTGACACTGACAACATCGGATACACAAGACACAGGACAAAATAAACACTAGAGTAAACAGAAGGGACAATCAAGAATGAACAACACAGAGACACTGACAACATCGGATACACAAGACACAAGACAAAATAAACACTAGAGTAAACAGAAGGGACAATCAAGAATGAACAACACGGACACTGACAACATAGGATACACAAGACACATGACAAAATAAACACTAGAGTAAACAGAAGGGACAATCAAGGATGAACAACACAGGGACACTGACAACATAGGATACACAAGAGACATGACAAAATAAACACTAGAGTAAACAGAAGGGACAATCAAGAATGAACAACACAGGGACACTGACAACGTCGGATACACATGACACAAGACAAAATAAACACTAGAGTAAACAGAAGGAACAACACAGAGACACTGACAACATAGGATACACAAGCCAAAATAAACACTAGAGTAAACAGAAGGAAAAAAACATTGACACTGACAACATCGGATACACAAGACAAAATAAACACTAGAGTAAACAGAAGGAACAACACATTGACACTGACAACATCGGATACACAAGACACAATACAAAATAAACACTAGAGGTAACAGAAGGGACAATCAAGAATGAACAACCCAGAGACACTGACAACATCGGATACACAAGACACAGGACACAATAAATACTAGAGTAAACGGAAGGGACAACACAGACACACTGACACCATCGGATACACAAGACACAAGAAAAAATAAATACTAGAGTAAACAGAAGGAACAACACAGAGACACTGACAACATCGGATACACAAGACACAGGACACAATAAACACTAGAGTAAACAGAAGGGACAATCAAGAATGAACAACACAGAGACACTGACAACATCGGATACACAAGACACAAGACAAAATAAATACTAGAGTAAACAGAAGGAACAACACAGAGACACTGACAACATCGGATACACAAGACACAGGACACAATAAACACTAGAGTAAACAGAAGGGACAATCAAGAATGAACAACACAGAGACACTGACAACATCGGATACACAAGACACAAGAAAAAATAAATACTAGAGTAAACAGAAGGAACAACACAGAGACACTGACAACATCAGATACACAAGACACAAGACACAATAAACACTGTAGTAAACAGAAGGGACAATCAAGAATGAACAACACAGAGACACTGACAACATCGGATACACAAGACACAAGACAAAATAAATACTAGAGTAAACAGAAGGAACAACACAGAGACACTGACAACATCGGATACACAAGACACAAGACAAAATAAACACTAGAGTAAACAGAAGGGACAATCAAGAATGAACAACACAGAGACACTGACAACATCGGATACACAAGACACAGGACACAATAAACACTAGAGTAAACAGAAGGGACAATCAAGAATGAACAACACAGAGACACTGACAACATCGGATACACAAGCCAAAATAAACACTAGAGTAAACAGAAGGAACAACACAGAGACACTGACAACATCGGATACACAAGACACAGGACACAATAAACACTAGAGTAAACAGAAGGGACAATCAAGAATGAACAACACAGAGACACTGACAACATCGGATACACAAGCCAAAATAAACACTAGAGTAAACAGAAGGAACAACACAGAGACACTGACAACATCGGATACACAAGACACAGGACAAAATAAACACTAGAGTAAACAGAAGGGACAATCAAGAATGAACAACACAGAAACACTGACAACATCGGATACACAAGCCAAAATAAACACTAGAGTAAACAGAAGGAACAACACAGAGACACTGACAACATCGGATACACAAGACACAGGACAAAATAAATACTAGAGTAAACAGAAGGAACAACACAGAGACACTGACAACATCAGATGCACAAGACACAAGACACAATAAACACGAGTAAACAGAAGGGACAATCAAGAATGAACAACCCAGAGACACTGACAACATTGGATACACAAGACACAAGACAAAATAAACATTAGAGTAAACAGAAGGGACAATCAAGAATGAACAACACAGAGACACTGACAACATCGGATACACAAGACACAAGACAAAATAAACACTAGAGTAAACAGAAGGGACAATCAAGAATGAACAACACAGAGACACTGACAACATTGGATACACAAGACACAATAAAACATAAACACTAGAGTAAACAGAAGGGACAATCAAGAATGAACAACACAGAGACACTGACAACATCGGATACACAAGACACAGGACAAAATAAACACTAGAGTAAACAGAAGGAACAACACATTGACACTGACAACATCGGATACACAAGACACAGGACACAATAAACACTAGAGTAAACAGAAGGAACAACACAGAAATACTGACAACATCGGATACACAAGACACAAGACAAAATAAACAATAGAGTAAACAGAAGGAACAACACAGAGACACTGACAACATCGGATACACAAAGAAACAGGAAAAAATAAACACTGGAGTAAACAGAAGGAACAACACAGAGACACTGACAACATCGGATACACAAGACACAGGACAAAATAAACACTAGAGTAAACACAAGGGACAACACAGAGACACTGACAACATCGGATACACAAGACACAGGACAAAATAAACACTAGAGTAAACAGAAGGGACAATCAAGAATGAACAACACAGAGACACTGACAACATCGGATACACAAGACAAAATAAACACTAGAGTAAACAGAAGGAACAAAACATTGACACTGACAACATCGGATACACAAGACACAGGACAAAATAAACACTAGAGTAAACAGAAGGGACAATCAAGAATGAACAACCCAGAGACACTGACAACATCGGATACACAAGACACAGGACACAATAAATACTAGAGTAAACGGAAGGGACAACACAGACACACTGACACCATCGGATACACAAGACACAAGAAAAAATAAATACTAGAGTAAACAGAAGGAACAACACAGAGACACTGACAACATCGGATACACAAGACACAGGACACAATAAACACTAGAGTAAACAGAAGGGACAATCAAGAATGAACAACACAGAGACACTGACAACATCGGATACACAAGACACAAGACAAAATAAATACTAGAGTAAACAGAAGGAACAACACAGAGACACTGACAACATCGGATACACAAGACACAGGACACAATAAACACTAGAGTAAACAGAAGGGACAATCAAGAATGAACAACACAGAGACACTGACAACATCGGATACACAAGACACAAGAAAAAATAAATACTAGAGTAAACAGAAGGAACAACACAGATACACTGACAACATCAGATACACAAGACACAAGACACAATAAACACTGGAGTAAACAGAAGGGACAATCAAGAATGAACAACACAGAGACACTGACAACATCGGATACACAAGACACAAGACAAAATAAATACTAGAGTAAACAGAAGGAACAACACAGAGACACTGACAACATCGGATACACAAGACACAAGACAAAATAAACACTAGAGTAAACAGAAGGGACAATCAAGAATGAACAACACAGAGACACTGACAACATCGGATACACAAGCCAAAATAAACACTAGAGTAAACAGAAGGAACAACACAGAGACACTGACAACATCGGATACACAAGACACAGGACACAATAAACACTAGAGTAAACAGAAGGGACAATCAAGAATGAACAACACAGAGACACTGACAACTTCGGATACACAAGCCAAAATAAACAATAGAGTAAACAGAAGGAACAACACAGAGACACTGACAACATCGGATACACAAGACACAGGACACAATAAACACTAGAGTAAACAGAAGGGACAATCAAGAATGAACAACACAGAGACACTGACAACATCGGATACACAAGACACAGGACAAACTAAACACTAGAGTAAACAGAAGGAACAACACAGAGACACTGACAACATCGGATACACAAGACACAGGACACAATAAACACTAGAGTAAACAGAAGGGACAATCAAGAATGAACAACACAGAGACACTGACAACATCGGATACACAAGACACAGGACAAAATAAATACTAGAGTAAACAGAAGGAACAACACAGAGACACTGACAACATCAGATGCACAAGACACAAGACACAATAAACACGAGTAAACAGAAGGGACAATCAAGAATGAACAACCCAGAGACACTGACAACATTGGATACACAAGACACAAGACAAAATAAACACTAGAGTAAACAGAAGGGACAATCAAGAATGAACAACACAGAGACACTGACAACATCGGATACACAAGACACAAGACAAAATAAACACTAGAGTAAACAGAAGGGACAATCAAGAATGAACAACACAGAGACACTGACAACATTGGATACACAAGACACAGTAAAACATAAACACTAGAGTAAACAGAAGGGACAATCAAGAATGAACAACACAGAGACACTGACAACATCGGATACACAAGACACAAGACAAAATAAACACTAGAGTAAACAGAAGGGACAATCAAGAATGAACAACACAGAGACACTGACAACATTGGATACACAAGACACAGTAAAACATAAACACTAGAGTAAACAGAACGGAGATTCAAGAATGAACAACACAGAGACACTGACAACATCGGATACACAAGACACAAGAAAAAATAAACACTAGAGTAAACAGAAGGAACAACACATTGACACTGACAACATCGGATACACAAGACACAGGACAAAATAAACACTAGAGTAAACAGAAGGAACAACACATTGACACTGACAACATCGGATACACAAGACACAAGACACAATAAACACTAGAGTAAACAGAAGGAACAACACATTGACACTGACAACATCGGATACACAAGACACAAGACAAAATAAACACTGGAGTAAACAGAAGGAACAACACAGAGACACTGACAACATCGGATACATAAGACACAGGACAAAATAAACACTAGAGTAAACAGAAGGGACAAGCAAGAATGAACAACACAGAGACACTGACAACATCGGATACACAAGACACAAGACAAAATAAACACTGGAGTAAACAGAAGGAACAACACAGAGACACTGACAACATCGGATACACAAGACACAATACAAAATAAACACTAGAGTAAACAGAAGGAACAACACATTGACACTGACAACATCGGATACACAAGACACAAGACACAATAAACACTAGAGTAAACAGAAGGAACAACACAGAGACATTGACAACATCGGATACATAAGACACAGGACAAAATAAACACTAGAGTAAACAGAAGGGACAAGCAAGAATGAACAACACAGAGACACTGACAACATCGGATACACAAGACACAATACAAAATAAACACTAGAGTAAACAGAAGGAACAACACATTGACACTGACAACATCGGATACACAAGACACAATACAAAATAAACACTAGAGTAAACAGAAGGAACAACACATTGACACTGACAACATCGGATACACAAGACACAGGACAAAATAAACACTGGAGTAAACAGAAGGAACAACACAGAGACAATGACAACATCGGATACACAAGACACAATACAAAATAAACACTAGAGTAAACAAAAGGAACAACACATTGACACTGACAACATCGGATACACAAGACACAAGACACAATAAACACTAGAGTAAACAGAAGGAACAACACAGAGACATTGACAACATCGGATACATAAGACACAGGACAAAATAAACACTAGAGTAAACAGAAGGGACAAGCAAGAATGAACAACACAGAGACACTGACAACATCGGATACACAAGACACAAGACAAAATAAACACTGGAGTAAACAGAAGGAACAACACAGAGACACTGACAACATCGGATACATAAGACACAGGACAAAATAAACACTAGAGTAAACAGAAGGGACAAGCAAGAATGAACAACACAGAGACACTGACAACATCGGATACACAAGCCAAAATAAACACTAGAGTAAACAGAAGGAACAACACAGAGACACTGACAACATCGGATACACAAGACACAGGACACAATAAACACTAGAGTAAACAGAAGGGACAATCAAGAATGAACAACACAGAGACACTGACAACTTCGGATACACAAGCCAAAATAAACAATAGAGTAAACAGAAGGAACAACACAGAGACACTGACAACATCGGATACACAAGACACAGGACACAATAAACACTAGAGTAAACAGAAGGGACAATCAAGAATGAACAACACAGAGACACTGACAACATCGGATACACAAGACACAGGACAAAATAAACACTAGAGTAAACAGAAGGAACAACACAGAGACACTGACAACATCAGATGCACAAGACACAAGACACAATAAACACGAGTAAAAAGAAGGGACAATCAAGAATGAACAACCCAGAGACACTGACAACATTGGATACACAAGACACAAGACAAAATAAACACTAGAGTAAACAGAAGGGACAATCAAGAATGAACAACACAGAGACACTGACAACATCGGATACACAAGACACAAGACAAAATAAACACTAGAGTAAACAGAAGGGACAATCAAGAATGAACAACACAGAGACACTGACAACATTGGATACACAAGACACAGTAAAACATAAACACTAGAGTAAACAGAAGGGACAATCAAGAATGAACAACACAGAGACACTGACAACATCGGATACACAAGACACAGTAAAACATAAACACTAGAGTAAACAGAAGGGACAATCAAGAATGAACAACACAGAGACACTGACAACATTGGATACACAAGACACAGTAAAACATAAACACTAGAGTAAACAGAAGGGACAATCAAGAATGAACAACACAGAGACACTGATAACATCGGATACACAAGACACAAGACAAAATAAACACTAGAGTAAACAGAAGGGACAATCAAGAATGAACAACACAGAGACACTGACAACATCGGATACACAAGACACAAGACAAAATAAACACTAGAGTAAACAGAAGGGACAATCAAGAATGAACAACACAGAGACACTGACAACATCGGATACACAAGACAAAATAAACACCAGAGTAAACAGAAGGAACAAAACATTGACACTGACAACATCGGATACACAAGACACAGGACAAAATAAACACTAGAGTAAACAGAAGGGACAATCAAGAATGAACAACACAGAGACACTGACAACATCGGATACACAAGACACAAGACAAAATAAACACTAGAGTAAACAGAAGGGACAATCAAGAATGAACAACACGGACACTGACAACATAGGATACACAAGACACATGACAAAATAAACACTAGAGTAAACAGAAGGGACAATCAAGGATGAACAACACAGGGACACTGACAACATAGGATACACAAGAGACATGACAAAATAAACACTAGAGTAAACAGAAGGGACAATCAAGAATGAACAACACAGGGACACTGACAACGTCGGATACACATGACACAAGACAAAATAAACACTAGAGTAAACAGAAGGAACAACACAGAGACACTGACAACATAGGATACACAAGCCAAAATAAACACTAGAGTAAACAGAAGGAAAAAAACATTGACACTGACAACATCGGATACACAAGACAAAATAAACACTAGAGTAAACAGAAGGAACAACACATTGACACTGACAACATCGGATACACAAGACACAATACAAAATAAACACTAGAGGTAACAGAAGGGACAATCAAGAATGAACAACCCAGAGACACTGACAACATCGGATACACAAGACACAGGACACAATAAATACTAGAGTAAACGGAAGGGACAACACAGACACACTGACACCATCGGATACACAAGACACAAGAAAAAATAAATACTAGAGTAAACAGAAGGAACAACACAGAGACACTGACAACATCGGATACACAAGACACAGGACACAATAAACACTAGAGTAAACAGAAGGGACAATCAAGAATGAACAACACAGAGACACTGACAACATCGGATACACAAGACACAAGACAAAATAAATACTAGAGTAAACAGAAGGAACAACACAGAGACACTGACAACATCGGATACACAAGACACAGGACACAATAAACACTAGAGTAAACAGAAGGGACAATCAAGAATGAACAACACAGAGACACTGACAACATCGGATACACAAGACACAAGAAAAAATAAATACTAGAGTAAACAGAAGGAACAACACAGAGACACTGACAACATCAGATACACAAGACACAAGACACAATAAACACTGGAGTAAACAGAAGGGACAATCAAGAATGAACAACACAGAGACACTGACAACATCGGATACACAAGACACAAGACAAAATAAATACTAGAGTAAACAGAAGGAACAACACAGAGACACTGACAACATCGGATACACAAGACACAAGACAAAATAAACACTAGAGTAAACAGAAGGGACAATCAAGAATGAACAACACAGAGACACTGACAACATCGGATACACAAGACACAGGACACAATAAACACTAGAGTAAACAGAAGGGACAATCAAGAATGAACAACACAGAGACACTGACAACATCGGATACACAAGCCAAAATAAACACTAGAGTAAACAGAAGGAACAACACAGAGACACTGACAACATCGGATACACAAGACACAGGACACAATAAACACTAGAGTAAACAGAAGGGACAATCAAGAATGAACAACACAGAGACACTGACAACATCGGATACACAAGCCAAAATAAACACTAGAGTAAACAGAAGGAACAACACAGAGACACTGACAACATCGGATACACAAGACACAGGACAAAATAAACACTAGAGTAAACAGAAGGGACAATCAAGAATGAACAACACAGAAACACTGACAACATCGGATACACAAGCCAAAATAAACACTAGAGTAAACAGAAGGAACAACACAGAGACACTGACAACATCGGATACACAAGACACAGGACAAAATAAATACTAGAGTAAACAGAAGGAACAACACAGAGACACTGACAACATCAGATGCACAAGACACAAGACACAATAAACACGAGTAAACAGAAGGGACAATCAAGAATGAACAACCCAGAGACACTGACAACATTGGATACACAAGACACAAGACAAAATAAACATTAGAGTAAACAGAAGGGACAATCAAGAATGAACAACACAGAGACACTGACAACATCGGATACACAAGACACAAGACAAAATAAACACTAGAGTAAACAGAAGGGACAATCAAGAATGAACAACACAGAGACACTGACAACATTGGATACACAAGACACAATAAAACATAAACACTAGAGTAAACAGAAGGGACAATCAAGAATGAACAACACAGAGACACTGACAACATCGGATACACAAGACACAGGACAAAATAAACACTAGAGTAAACAGAAGGAACAACACATTGACACTGACAACATCGGATACACAAGACACAGGACACAATAAACACTAGAGTAAACAGAAGGAACAACACAGAAATACTGACAACATCGGATACACAAGACACAAGACAAAATAAACAATAGAGTAAACAGAAGGAACAACACAGAGACACTGACAACATCGGATACACAAAGAAACAGGAAAAAATAAACACTGGAGTAAACAGAAGGAACAACACAGAGACACTGACAACATCGGATACACAAGACACAGGACAAAATAAACACTAGAGTAAACACAAGGGACAACACAGAGACACTGACAACATCGGATACACAAGACACAGGACAAAATAAACACTAGAGTAAACAGAAGGGACAATCAAGAATGAACAACACAGAGACACTGACAACATCGGATACACAAGACAAAATAAACACTAGAGTAAACAGAAGGAACAAAACATTGACACTGACAACATCGGATACACAAGACACAGGACAAAATAAACACTAGAGTAAACAGAAGGGACAATCAAGAATGAACAACCCAGAGACACTGACAACATCGGATACACAAGACACAGGACACAATAAATACTAGAGTAAACGGAAGGGACAACACAGACACACTGACACCATCGGATACACAAGACACAAGAAAAAATAAATACTAGAGTAAACAGAAGGAACAACACAGAGACACTGACAACATCGGATACACAAGACACAGGACACAATAAACACTAGAGTAAACAGAAGGGACAATCAAGAATGAACAACACAGAGACACTGACAACATCGGATACACAAGACACAAGACAAAATAAATACTAGAGTAAACAGAAGGAACAACACAGAGACACTGACAACATCGGATACACAAGACACAGGACACAATAAACACTAGAGTAAACAGAAGGGACAATCAAGAATGAACAACACAGAGACACTGACAACATCGGATACACAAGACACAAGAAAAAATAAATACTAGAGTAAACAGAAGGAACAACACAGAGACACTGACAACATCAGATACACAAGACACAAGACACAATAAACACTGGAGTAAACAGAAGGGACAATCAAGAATGAACAACACAGAGACACTGACAACATCGGATACACAAGACACAAGACAAAATAAATACTAGAGTAAACAGAAGGAACAACACAGAGACACTGACAACATCGGATACACAAGACACAAGACAAAATAAACACTAGAGTAAACAGAAGGGACAATCAAGAATGAACAACACAGAGACACTGACAACATCGGATACACAAGACACAGGACACAATAAACACTAGAGTAAACAGAAGGGACAATCAAGAATGAACAACACAGAGACACTGACAACATCGGATACACAAGCCAAAATAAACACTAGAGTAAACAGAAGGAACAACACAGAGACACTGACAACATCGGATACACAAGACACAGGACACAATAAACACTAGAGTAAACAGAAGGGACAATCAAGAATGAACAACACAGAGACACTGACAACATCGGATACACAAGCCAAAATAAACACTAGAGTAAACAGAAGGAACAACACAGAGACACTGACAACATCGGATACACAAGACACAGGACAAAATAAACACTAGAGTAAACAGAAGGGACAATCAAGAATGAACAACACAGAAACACTGACAACATCGGATACACAAGCCAAAATAAACACTAGAGTAAACAGAAGGAACAACACAGAGACACTGACAACATCGGATACACAAGACACAGGACAAAATAAATACTAGAGTAAACAGAAGGAACAACACAGAGACACTGACAACATCAGATGCACAAGACACAAGACACAATAAACACGAGTAAACAGAAGGGACAATCAAGAATGAACAACCCAGAGACACTGACAACATTGGATACACAAGACACAAGACAAAATAAACATTAGAGTAAACAGAAGGGACAATCAAGAATGAACAACACAGAGACACTGACAACATCGGATACACAAGACACAAGACAAAATAAACACTAGAGTAAACAGAAGGGACAATCAAGAATGAACAACACAGAGACACTGACAACATTGGATACACAAGACACAATAAAACATAAACACTAGAGTAAACAGAAGGGACAATCAAGAATGAACAACACAGAGACACTGACAACATCGGATACACAAGACACAGGACAAAATAAACACTAGAGTAAACAGAAGGAACAACACATTGACACTGACAACATCGGATACACAAGACACAGGACACAATAAACACTAGAGTAAACAGAAGGAACAACACAGAAATACTGACAACATCGGATACACAAGACACAAGACAAAATAAACAATAGAGTAAACAGAAGGAACAACACAGAGACACTGACAACATCGGATACACAAAGAAACAGGAAAAAATAAACACTGGAGTAAACAGAAGGAACAACACAGAGACACTGACAACATCGGATACACAAGACACAGGACAAAATAAACACTAGAGTAAACACAAGGGACAACACAGAGACACTGACAACATCGGATACACAAGACACAGGACAAAATAAACACTAGAGTAAACAGAAGGGACAATCAAGAATGAACAACACAGAGACACTGACAACATCGGATACACAAGACAAAATAAACACTAGAGTAAACAGAAGGAACAAAACATTGACACTGACAACATCGGATACACAAGACACAGGACAAAATAAACACTAGAGTAAACAGAAGGGACAATCAAGAATGAACAACCCAGAGACACTGACAACATCGGATACACAAGACACAGGACACAATAAATACTAGAGTAAACGGAAGGGACAACACAGACACACTGACACCATCGGATACACAAGACACAAGAAAAAATAAATACTAGAGTAAACAGAAGGAACAACACAGAGACACTGACAACATCGGATACACAAGACACAGGACACAATAAACACTAGAGTAAACAGAAGGGACAATCAAGAATGAACAACACAGAGACACTGACAACATCGGATACACAAGACACAAGACAAAATAAATACTAGAGTAAACAGAAGGAACAACACAGAGACACTGACAACATCGGATACACAAGACACAGGACACAATAAACACTAGAGTAAACAGAAGGGACAATCAAGAATGAACAACACAGAGACACTGACAACATCGGATACACAAGACACAAGAAAAAATAAATACTAGAGTAAACAGAAGGAACAACACAGATACACTGACAACATCAGATACACAAGACACAAGACACAATAAACACTGGAGTAAACAGAAGGGACAATCAAGAATGAACAACACAGAGACACTGACAACATCGGATACACAAGACACAAGACAAAATAAATACTAGAGTAAACAGAAGGAACAACACAGAGACACTGACAACATCGGATACACAAGACACAAGACAAAATAAACACTAGAGTAAACAGAAGGGACAATCAAGAATGAACAACACAGAGACACTGACAACATCGGATACACAAGCCAAAATAAACACTAGAGTAAACAGAAGGAACAACACAGAGACACTGACAACATCGGATACACAAGACACAGGACACAATAAACACTAGAGTAAACAGAAGGGACAATCAAGAATGAACAACACAGAGACACTGACAACTTCGGATACACAAGCCAAAATAAACAATAGAGTAAACAGAAGGAACAACACAGAGACACTGACAACATCGGATACACAAGACACAGGACACAATAAACACTAGAGTAAACAGAAGGGACAATCAAGAATGAACAACACAGAGACACTGACAACATCGGATACACAAGACACAGGACAAACTAAACACTAGAGTAAACAGAAGGAACAACACAGAGACACTGACAACATCGGATACACAAGACACAGGACACAATAAACACTAGAGTAAACAGAAGGGACAATCAAGAATGAACAACACAGAGACACTGACAACATCGGATACACAAGACACAGGACAAAATAAATACTAGAGTAAACAGAAGGAACAACACAGAGACACTGACAACATCAGATGCACAAGACACAAGACACAATAAACACGAGTAAACAGAAGGGACAATCAAGAATGAACAACCCAGAGACACTGACAACATTGGATACACAAGACACAAGACAAAATAAACACTAGAGTAAACAGAAGGGACAATCAAGAATGAACAACACAGAGACACTGACAACATCGGATACACAAGACACAAGACAAAATAAACACTAGAGTAAACAGAAGGGACAATCAAGAATGAACAACACAGAGACACTGACAACATTGGATACACAAGACACAGTAAAACATAAACACTAGAGTAAACAGAAGGGACAATCAAGAATGAACAACACAGAGACACTGACAACATCGGATACACAAGACACAAGACAAAATAAACACTAGAGTAAACAGAAGGGACAATCAAGAATGAACAACACAGAGACACTGACAACATTGGATACACAAGACACAGTAAAACATAAACACTAGAGTAAACAGAACGGAGATTCAAGAATGAACAACACAGAGACACTGACAACATCGGATACACAAGACACAAGAAAAAATAAACACTAGAGTAAACAGAAGGAACAACACATTGACACTGACAACATCGGATACACAAGACACAGGACAAAATAAACACTAGAGTAAACAGAAGGAACAACACATTGACACTGACAACATCGGATACACAAGACACAAGACACAATAAACACTAGAGTAAACAGAAGGAACAACACATTGACACTGACAACATCGGATACACAAGACACAAGACAAAATAAACACTGGAGTAAACAGAAGGAACAACACAGAGACACTGACAACATCGGATACATAAGACACAGGACAAAATAAACACTAGAGTAAACAGAAGGGACAAGCAAGAATGAACAACACAGAGACACTGACAACATCGGATACACAAGACACAAGACAAAATAAACACTGGAGTAAACAGAAGGAACAACACAGAGACACTGACAACATCGGATACACAAGACACAATACAAAATAAACACTAGAGTAAACAGAAGGAACAACACATTGACACTGACAACATCGGATACACAAGACACAAGACACAATAAACACTAGAGTAAACAGAAGGAACAACACAGAGACATTGACAACATCGGATACATAAGACACAGGACAAAATAAACACTAGAGTAAACAGAAGGGACAAGCAAGAATGAACAACACAGAGACACTGACAACATCGGATACACAAGACACAATACAAAATAAACACTAGAGTAAACAGAAGGAACAACACATTGACACTGACAACATCGGATACACAAGACACAATACAAAATAAACACTAGAGTAAACAGAAGGAACAACACATTGACACTGACAACATCGGATACACAAGACACAGGACAAAATAAACACTGGAGTAAACAGAAGGAACAACACAGAGACAATGACAACATCGGATACACAAGACACAATACAAAATAAACACTAGAGTAAACAAAAGGAACAACACATTGACACTGACAACATCGGATACACAAGACACAAGACACAATAAACACTAGAGTAAACAGAAGGAACAACACAGAGACATTGACAACATCGGATACATAAGACACAGGACAAAATAAACACTAGAGTAAACAGAAGGGACAAGCAAGAATGAACAACACAGAGACACTGACAACATCGGATACACAAGACACAAGACAAAATAAACACTGGAGTAAACAGAAGGAACAACACAGAGACACTGACAACATCGGATACATAAGACACAGGACAAAATAAACACTAGAGTAAACAGAAGGGACAAGCAAGAATGAACAACACAGAGACACTGACAACATCGGATACACAAGACACAAGACAAAATAAACACTGGAGTAAACAGAAGGAACAACACAAAGACACTGACAACATCGGATACACAAGACACAATACAAAATAAACACTAGAGTAAACAGAAGGAAAAACACATTGACACTGACAACATCGGATACACAAGACACAGGACAAAATAAACACTAGAGTAAACAGAAGGAACAACACAGAGACACTGACAACATCGGATACACAAGACACAGGACACAATAAACACGAGTAAACAGAAGGGACAATCAAGAATGAACAACACAGAGACACTGACAACATCGGATACACAAGACAAAATAAACACTAGAGTAAACAGAAGGAACAAAACATTGACACTGACAACATCGGATACACAAGACACAGGACAAAATAAACACTAGAGTAAACAGAAGGAACAACACATTGACACTGACAACATCGGATACACAAGACACAATACAAAATAAACACTAGAGTAAACAGAAGGGACAACACAGAAATACTGACAACATCGGATACACAAGACACAGGACAAAATAAACACTAGAGTAAACAGAAGGAACAACACAGAAATACTGACAACATCGGATACACAAGACACAGGACACAATAAACACTAGAGTAAACACAAGGGACAATCAAGAATGAATAACACAGAGACACTGACAACATCGGATACACAAGACACAGGACACAATAAATACTAGAGTAAACAGAAGGGACAATCAAGAATGAACAACAGAGACACTGACAACATCGGATACACAAGCCAAAATAAACACTAGAGTAAACAGAAGGAAAAAAACATTGACACTGACAACATCGGATACACAAGACACAGGACAAAATAAACACTAGAGTAAACAGAAGGAACAACACATTGACACTGACAACATCGGATACACAAGACACAGGACACAATAAACACTAGAGTAAACAGAAGGGACAATCAAGAATGAACAACACAGAGACACTGACAACATCGGATACACAAGCCAAAATAAACACTAGAGTAAACAGGAGGAAAAAAACACATTGACACTGACAACATCGGATACACAAGACACAGGACAAAATAAACACTAGAGTAAACAGAAGGAACAACACATTGACACTGACAACATCGGATACACAAGACACAGGACACAATAAACACGAGTAAACAGAAGGGACAATCAAGAATGAACAACACAGAGACACTGACAACATCGGATACACAAGCCAAAATAAACACTAGAGTAAACAGAAGGAACAACACATTGACACTGACAACATCGGATACACAAGACACAGGATAAAATAAACACTGGAGTAAACAGAAGGAACAACACAGAGACACTGACAACATCGGATACACAAGACACAAGACAAAATAAATACTAGAGTAAACAGAAGGAACAACACAGAGACACTGACAACATCGGATACACAAGACACAAGACAAAATAAATACTAGAGTAAACAGAAGGAACAATCAAGAATGAACAACACAGAGACACTGACAACATCGGATACACAAGACACAAGACAAAATAAATACTAGAGTAAACAGAAGGAACAACACAGAGACACTGACAACATCGGATACACAAGACACAAGACAAAATAAACACTAGAGGTAACAGAAGGGACAATCAAGAATGAACAACCCAGAGACACTGACAACATTAGATACACAAGACACAGGAAAACATAAACACTAGAGTAAACAGAAGGGACAATCAAGAATGAACAACACAGAGACACTGACAACATAGGATACACAAGACACATGACAAAATAAACACTAGAGTAAACAGAAGGGACAATCAAGAATGAACAACACAGAGACACTGACAACATCGGATACACAAGACACAGGACAAAATAAACACTAGAGTAAACAGAAGGGACAATCACGAATGAGCAACACAGAGACACTGACAACATCGGATACACAAGACAAAATAAACACTAGAGTAAACAGAAGGAACAAAACATTGACACTGACAACATCGGATACACAAGCCACAAGACAAAATAAACACTAGAGTAAACAGAAGGAACAACACAGAGACACTGACAACATCGGATACACAAGACACAGGACACAATAAACACGAGTAAACAGAAGGGACAATCAAGAATGAACAACCCAGAGACACTGACAACATCGGATACACAAGACACAATAAACACTAGAGTAAACAGAAGGAACAACACAGAGACATTGACAACATCGGAGACATAAGACACAGGACAAAATAAACACTAGAGTAAACAGAAGGGACAAGCAAGAATGAACAACACAGAGACACTGACAACATCGGATACACAAGACACAATACAAAATAAACACTAGAGTAAACAGAAGGAACAACACATTGACACTGACAACATCGGATACACAAGACACAATACAAAATAAACACTAGAGTAAACAGAAGGAACAACACATTGACACTGACAACATCGGATACACAAGACACAGGACAAAATAAACACTGGAGTAAACAGAAGGAACAACACAGAGACACTGACAACATCGGATACACAAGACACAATACAAAATAAACACTAGAGTAAACAGAAGGAACAACACATTGACACTGACAACATCGGATACACAAGACACAAGACACAATAAACACTAGAGTAAACAGAAGGAACAACACAGAGACATTGACAACATCGGATACATAAGACACAAGACAAAATAAACACTAGAGTAAACAGAAGGGACAAGCAAGAATGAACAACACAGAGACACTGACAACATCGGATACACAAGACACAAGACAAAATAAACACTGGAGTAAACAGAAGGAACAACACAGAGACACTGACAACATCGGATACATAAGACACAGGACAAAATAAACACTAGAGTAAACAGAAGGGACAAGCAAGAATGAACAACACAGAGACACTGACAACATCGGATACACAAGACACAAGACAAAATAAACACTGGAGTAAACAGAAGGAACAACACAAAGACACTGACAACATCGGATACACAAGACACAATACAAAATAAACACTAGAGTAAACAGAAGGAAAAACACATTGACACTGACAACATCGGATACACAAGACACAGGACAAAATAAACACTAGAGTAAACAGAAGGAACAACACAGAGACACTGACAACATCGGATACACAAGACACAGGACACAATAAACACGAGTAAACAGAAGGGACAATCAAGAATGAACAACACAGAGACACTGACAACATCGGATACACAAGACAAAATAAACACTAGAGTAAACAGAAGGAACAACACATTGACACTGACAACATCGGATACACAAGACACAATACAAAATAAACACTAGAGTAAACAGAAGGGACAACACAGAAATACTGACAACATCGGATACACAAGACACAGGACAAAATAAACACTAGAGTAAACAGAAGGAACAACACAGAAATACTGACAACATCGGATACACAAGACACAGGACACAATAAACACTAGAGTAAACACAAGGGACAATCAAGAATGAATAACACAGAGACACTGACAACATCGGATACACAAGACACAGGACACAATAAATACTAGAGTAAACAGAAGGGACAATCAAGAATGAACAACAGAGACACTGACAACATCGGATACACAAGCCAAAATAAACACTAGAGTAAACAGAAGGAAAAAAACATTGACACTGACAACATCGGATACACAAGACACAGGACAAAATAAACACTAGAGTAAACAGAAGGAACAACACATTGACACTGACAACATCGGATACACAAGACACAGGACACAATAAACACTAGAGTAAACAGAAGGGACAATCAAGAATGAACAACACAGAGACACTGACAACATCGGATACACAAGCCAAAATAAACACTAGAGTAAACAGAAGGAAAAAAACACATTGACACTGACAACATCGGATACACAAGACACAGGACAAAATAAACACTAGAGTAAACAGAAGGAACAACACATTGACACTGACAACATCGGATACACAAGACACAGGACACAATAAACACGAGTAAACAGAAGGGACAATCAAGAATGAACAACACAGAGACACTGACAACATCGGATACACAAGCCAAAATAAACACTAGAGTAAACAGAAGGAAAAAAACATTGACACTGACAACATCGGATACACAAGACACAAGACAAAATAAACACTAGAGTAAACAGAAGGAACAACACATTGACACTGACAACATCGGATACACAAGACACAGGACAAAATAAACACTGGAGTAAACAGAAGGAACAACACAGAGACACTGACAACATCGGATACACAAGACACAAGACAAAATAAATACTAGAGTAAACAGAAGGAACAACACAGAGACACTGACAACATCGGATACACAAGACACAAGACAAAATAAATACTAGAGTAAACAGAAGGAACAATCAAGAATGAACAACACAGAGACACTGACAACATCGGATACACAAGACACAAGACAAAATAAATACTAGAGTAAACAGAAGGAACAACACAGAGACACTGACAACATCGGATACACAAGACACAAGACAAAATAAACACTAGAGGTAACAGAAGGGACAATCAAGAATGAACAACCCAGAGACACTGACAACATTAGATACACAAGACACAGGAAAACATAAACACTAGAGTAAACAGAAGGGACAATCAAGAATGAACAACACAGAGACACTGACAACATAGGATACACAAGACACATGACAAAATAAACACTAGAGTAAACAGAAGGGACAATCAAGAATGAACAACACAGAGACACTGACAACATCGGATACACAAGACACAGGACAAAATAAACACTAGAGTAAACAGAAGGGACAATCACGAATGAGCAACACAGAGACACTGACAACATCGGATACACAAGACAAAATAAACACTAGAGTAAACAGAAGGAACAAAACATTGACACTGACAACATCGGATACACAAGCCACAAGACAAAATAAACACTAGAGTAAACAGAAGGAACAACACAGAGACACTGACAACATCGGATACACAAGACACAGGACACAATAAACACGAGTAAACAGAAGGGACAATCAAGAATGAACAACCCAGAGACACTGACAACATCGGATACACAAGACAAAATAAACACTAGAGTAAACAGAAGGAACAAAACATTGACACTGACAACATCGGATACATAAAACACAAGACACAATAAACACGAGTAAACAGAAGGGACAATCAAGAATGAACAACCCAGAGACACTGACAATATCGGATACACAAGACACATGACAAAATAAACACTAGAGTAAACGGAAGGAACAACACAGAGACATTGACAATATCGGATACATAAGACACAGGACAAAATAAACACTAGAGTAAACAGAAGGGACAATAAAGATTGAACAACACAGAGACACTGACAACATCGGATACACAAGACACAGGACAAAATAAACACTAGAGTAAACAGAAGGGACAATCAAGAATGAACAACACAGAGACACTGACAACATCGGATACACAAGACACAAGACAAAATAAACACTAGGGCCTCACAAACTGTTCAAAATGTTTTTGAAGTTACCCCGCTGTATCTTTACTGTCGCCGAGAGAAAACAATCAAAGGTGGTAATTTCCTTTAAAGAATGAAACTGAAAAAGTTGTTCAGCGGCTTTGCAATTTCGCAAGCCCTGTGAACGATTTTTTAGCTTTTTAAGTCACGTGCATCTTCAGCCCTTCAGTTTTATTAGCTCACCAGGCGACCGTTTCACTAAAGTGATCGTAAATCGTAAGTCTAAGATCACTCTTAAGATTTCCTTACGTGCACGTATACGTGCGTTTCACTAAACTAGACCTAAACTTAAGAGTTACGACTTACGACTTGCGACAAGTAACATCTCCTATAATGGAGGTAAAAAAGATATTTTATCCTGCAATCAGTACATTTGCTGTACAAATATACTATACGAATAATTTTTTGCTTTATTCGTACTAGACGAATAAACTTTTCAGCCTACGAATAAACTTTCCTGGTACCCTGTAGCTATTTACAGCGGAAGGCGCAGACAAGTATGAAACTGGTACTAATGTAACGCGGACCACGAAGAAGACACCCTTGACAACATTTATGAAAGGCGAGGAATGACGCTTGTTTCTGTCCTTTTTGTTTAAATCTGACAAGTTTTCCGACTTTTTTGACATTGCAGGATAAACACAATATACGTATATTGTCGTTAAATATAAAATTCATTTGTACTCGCTGCGAAACAGGCCTGAAAAGCTCGTCAATGGCTCGCTATTCTGCCTGTTTCTAAAGCTCGTACAAATAAATTTTATATTTACCGACAATGTACGTATATTGTATATATATTGTATCATATATTTTATATATAATAAACCCAACAGCTCAAAAGCTGATTAGGGGCCCGGGTGGCTCAATTAGTTAGGTCGTTGGATCTAACAACTCATACAAGCCTATCCCCAATGCGGAGTGGGTTCGAGCCCGGCTTTGTAAATTACAAAAAGGGTGCACTCGACTGGCAGCCGATATAGCTGAAATACTGCTGAAAGTGGCGCTAAAACACCAAAAAAATCAAATCAAAAGCTGATTACATTAATAATCACATTTTAAATGTGTTTAAATACATTTTTATTATTCAACTAATTATAAAACTCCAAAGTGATTTTTTAAATGAATAAACCAAAGCTATCAGGAAAAAAATGTTAAGTGTAAATATTTACCGAAATTTGAGAAGAAATTTTTGCTATGGAATTTATTTTAACAAATTTCGTGCTATATGTAAGGGGAAATTTCAAAAATGTGTCCATATATATTAGGCAATACATTAACATTCTGCACTGAGATTCCGTTTGCGGTGCATTTCAATTGCGCGGAAAAAGAACCTACATTTATACGTGAAGAACATCAACTAAAGACAATTGGGGGGGGGGGGGGGGGGGGGGTAGGATTTGGGTAGTTTTATTGCATCACTATATTCACGCATATAATATGTGTCATCAGCACATAAAACAACAAAAATACACATTTTACAATATCAAACATTAACATGTACATGTACTGTTGATTTATGTTCATAGTGAGTGTTTAACGCTTTATATAATCAATAAAAACTACCAATGAATTTTAACATTTGGACTGCTCAAATATCTGTTGCCTTCAAAAACTGTTTTTTATACATGTACGTTCCACTATTTTTTTTTAAATTTATATTTCATATAATTATAGATGTTATTCTTATATTTTTTGTTTTCATTTTAAAGGCTGACCAAAGAGGCAAATAATCCATATTGCATCGTCAGTCGTGCTGCAAAATGCAGAAAATGTTATGAGTAAATCAAATATATTCTAAATAACAGGTAATCCGCGCAAATGTAAAAAAAAAGTCTTAGGTATATTTTACGGGCAATTGTAATGCTCTTTCTCCGTGCACTGAAAGTGATACCTGTTAATCCTCAAATCCACGGAAATGTAATGTGCCCTCTGTTTGTGCTGTTTGTACATGCACCCGATATCATTGTTTTCTTGAAATTTCATCTAGGTACATACACTCATTAATAAAATATGTTGATATTGTAAATGCAGAACTGATAGAAAGTACACTGAAACAAACAATAATGTGTAGCTTTTTAATGATTTGTTATGGCTCTCGAAAAATAAACAATGTTGCGTGCATCTAATATTTGTTGATTGCTTCATTTGATTAATGTTCATATTAAAAAAATATATAGATAGCAATTCTTCTCTTCAAAAATAGGTTTACGATTTACGACTTACGAGTACCTTCCACCACTCTTAACTTTGCGATCACTTTTTATCGTAAGTCGTAAATCCTAACTATTAGTGAAACGGTCGTAACTCTTAAGAGTACACTTACGTCTACGTTTACGACTTACGACCTTTAGTGAAACGGTCTCCTGGCCTTTAGGCCATGTGAGCTATTGTCATCACTTTTCGTCCGTCGTCTGTCGTCCGGTGATCCCGACTTCCAACCAAGATGGCCGCCAAGCTAAAAATAGAAAAAAGGGAGGATGAAATTTTAATTGTCCATTGCTGCTTTAGTGTAAGTCAAAATGAGCTCAATTGTTAACTGCAGCTACATGGCAAGGAGTAGTTTAACATATATTCCGGGTTTTTCTGTGAAATTTTTTTTTCAGCCGATATATACCGATTATGCAAATTAGGCATATTTTGATAAAAGATCACATTTAAATCTTCTCCTCTGAAACCGCTGAACCAAATCAAACCAAACCTGGCAGGGATGGTCTCTGGGTGGGTCTCTTTCAAAATTGTGTCCGCCAGCCCCGCCCTCCATTCAAGATGGCTGCTGTTACTAAAAATAGAAATTTCTTCAATAGTCCATTGCAGCTTTAGTATAAGTCAAAATGAGCCTCAAATTTTAACTGCAGCTACATGGCTAGGAGTAGCTTAACATATATTCCGGGTTTTTCTGTGAAATTTTTCTTTCAGCCGATTTACACCGATTATGCAAATTGGGCATATTTTGATAAAAGATCACATTTAAATCTTCTCCTCTGAAACCGCTGAACCAAATTAAACCAAACCTGGCAGTGGTGGTCCCTGGGTGGGTCCCTTTCAAAATTGTGTCCGTCAGCGCCGTCCTGTATCCAAGATGGCCGCCGTTACTAAAAATATAAATTTCTTCAAATGGCCAAAACTGCTCTATTTTAAGCCAAAATGTGCCCACATTTGAACTGTATAAGCATAATGATGAGCTTTTTAACATATGTTACAGGATTTTTCATGAACTTTGAACTTTTGCCGATTTTGACCGATTATGCAAATTAGAAAAAAGGGGGGATGAAATTAAAAAAAAATCTTCTCCTCTGAAACTACTCAGCCAATCTCAACCAAGCTTTGCTGAAGTGATTCTTGGGTGGTCTTCTTCCAAAATTGTGTCCAGCATTTCAGAACTCCGACCAAGATGGCCACCACAGCCGAACTTATTTTAGCATAGGACCCTATGGGAAATTCCCATAAAAATCTTCTTGTCTGAAACCATTTGCTCAATAAGAACAAAATGTTGATGAAATAGTCATTGGATGGTTCTCTTCCAAAAATGGGTCCGGTGATCCCGACTTCCAACCAAGATGGCCACCAAGCTAAAAATAGAAAAAAGGGGGGATGAAATTTTAAAAGAATCTTCTCCTCTGAAACTACTGAACCAATCTCAACCAAACTTTGGTGGAATGATCCTTTGGTGGTCCCCTTCCAAAATTGTGTCCGGCATTTCATACCTCCGACCAAGATGGCTGCCACAGCCGAACTTAATTTAACATAGAACCCTATGGGAAATTCCCATAAAAATCTTCTTGTCTGAAACCATTTGCTCATTAAGAACTAAATGTTGATGAAATAGTCATTGGATGGTTCTCTTCCAAAAATTTGTCAGGCGGTTCGGCCCTTCGACCAAGATGTCCCCCACAGCCGAACTTAGCTTAACATAGGACCCTATGGGAAATTCACATAAAAATCTTTTCCTCATAAACCACTGAGCCAATTGCAACCAAACTTTGGTGGAATAGTCCTTGGATGGCCCCCTTCCAAATTTGTGTCCGTGATTCCGACTTCCAACCAAGATGGCCGCCAAGCTAAAAATAGAAAAAGGGGGGATGAAATTAAAAAAAAATCTTCTCCTCTGAAACTACTGAGCCAATCTCAACCAAGCTTTGCTGAAGTGATTCTTGGGTGGTCTTCTTCCAAAATTGTGTCCAGCATTTCAGAACTCCGACCAAGATGGCCGCCACAGCCGAACTTAATTTAACATAGAACCCTATGGGAAATTCCCATAAAAATCTTCTTGTCTGAAACCATTTGCTCAATAAGAACTAAATGTTGATGAAATAGTCATTGGATGGTTCTCTTCCAAAAATTTGTCAGGCGGTTCGGCCCTTCGACCAAGATGGCCCCCACAGCCGAACTTAGCTTAACATAGGACCCTATGGGAAATTCACATAAAAATCTTTTCCTCATAAACCACTGAGCCAATTGCAACCAAACTTTGGTGGAATAGTCCTTGGATGGCCCCCTTCCAAATTTGTGTCCGGTGATCCCGACTTCCAACCAAGATGGCCGCCAAGCTAAAAATAGAAAAAAGGGGGGATGAAATTAAAAAAAATCTTCTCCTCTGTAACTACTGAGCCAATCTCAACCAAACTTTGCTGAAATGATCCTTGGGTGGCCCCCTTCCACAATTATGTCTGGCATTTCAGACCTCCGACCAAGATGGTCGCCACAGCCGAACTTAATTTAACATAGGACCCTATGGGAAATTCCCATAAAAATCTTCTTGTTTGAAACCATTTGCTCAATAAGAACTAAATGTTGATGAAATAGTCATTGGATGGTTCTCTTCCTAAAATATGTCAGGCGGTTCAGCCCTTCGACCAAGATGGCCCCCACAGCCGAACTTAGTTTAACATAGGAACCGATGGGAAATTCACATAACAATCTTCTTGTCTGGAACCAGTTGCTCAATTGGAACCAAATTTTGATAAAATAGTCATTGAATGGTCCTTTTCCAAAATTGTATCTGGTGGTCCCACCCTCTGACCAAGATGGCTGCACAGCTGTACTTAGTTTAACATAGGACCCTATGGGAAATTCACATAAAAATCATCTTGTCTGGAACCAGTAGCTCAATTAGAACCAAACTTTGATGGAATAGTCATTGGATGGTCCTCTTCCAAAATTGTGTCCGGCAGTCGCACTCTCCCACCAAGATGGCCACCACAGTGCAGTTGCGTTGTTATTGAAAGCAGCTTTGATCCAGGTGAGCGATTACAGGCTCCTGGGAGCCTCTGGTTCTGAATCCCAAGGCAGTGAAGTGTTTACACACCTTTGAAATCCAAACACAGCTAACGTTGTAGCCATGGACGAAACTGCAATTTACGATTACAGTTCGGTAAGAATAGAATAGAATATAATAGAATATATTGTATTGCCTAATCATAGGGCCCACATGAGGCATCATTAACAATACAAACATTCATGATTGACAAATGAGACATACACACAAAAGAAAAAGGACATAGTTTAAGGTTTTTATATTTCTAAAAATATAAATATAATTATTATTATTTAGTGGATCATGTTCTGGTTTGTCCGCTATATCTCAGATCCAGTGTGAAACTCTACATATGTTGCATATTCCTTAACAAGTAGTGAACCTGCTAAAAACACCAAGGGACGGTGCTTCTGACACACCCTATCTGATAATAGCATTTTCTCACAATTATATAGTAAATGATTATATATAATATTAAATACTTATCACATATATAAATAAAAAAATAGTTAATTATTATATCTATTATTATTATTCTAAATGCAACTATACCTACAGCTACTTTCCTCTTTATAAACAGGTGGTGTAAAGCGAAGAAACAGTCTTTAATGAGGGGGAGGGGGATACCGATCCACAAGCACTCCACCACGGGATCCACCTTTTAACAAGCTTGCCTAGAAGAAGAAAAATCACATATTTTTTTTACCTCTTTTCTGTTCGATAAAATAATGCTTATTTGATACAAATACCACACTATCAATGTGGATTTTGTGCAGTGTCTGAAAAATGATATTTCCTAGTATACGGCGCAGTATATCATATAAACATAATTTTATTGAACAGAAGAGAAAATATGTGATTTTTCTTGATATAGGCGACATTCTCGAAAAGGGGGTCCACGAATCGAGTGTTTGTGATACGGGCGTATATAAATTTCCTAATTTCCACATTTTTAAGCAATTCCCATTCCAAATTCCCTACAATTTGGACCATTTTTTTCAATTCTCAATTACATTTAGCAATTCCTTTTTGCCTTTTCAATTCCCTTATCCTTCAATATTTGCCACATGTTACCCATTTCCCGAAATCTTTACCTCTTTCCCATTTCCCCCCAACCGTGCCAACTCTCCCTTTTATCCGTCCGTTCGTTCGTCTTCGCCGACATATTTTACATCAACATTTATTTCTAATTCAGCCGATGGTTTAGTGTACCCCTCCACACTAAGTGGCGAGGTATTATGTGATACCCTTCGTTTGGTTTGATGTGTATGTGTCCGTCCACCCCTCTGTCCGCCCCCAATGGTTTCCAGATATAACTTAAGAACGGATTTCAAATTTTGTACTGTTGTTTGGTACCATCAAATACAGATCAAGTTCGAATTTCAGTGTGATCAGATAATTGGTTCAAAAGTTGTGACAGTTTGAAGACTGAAAATATGTGAAACGTGGCGGGGTATGAAGATCCAGTTTTTAATATGCTACACTGGGGATGAACTTTTTATTAAATACAATTAGTTCTAAGATTTCATTTTTTACTAAACCCACTGTCAAAAGAGGGTACCTGTAAAGTGCGAAACGAAATAGAAACAAAACGAAACGAAACCGAACGAAGCGAAACGAAATCAAACAAAACGGAACGAAACCGAACGAAACGAAACGAAATGTAACGTCGTTTCGTTTCGTTTCGCTTGATTTCGTTTCGTTTCGTTTTGATCGGTTTCGTTTTCGTTTCGTTTCTATTTCGTTTCGCATTTTACAGGTACCCATAGATAATGCACGCTTTTATTACTTTGTGCGAATAAACATTCAATGTCGGGTGTGTTTGAATGTTACTATTCGTGACTGTTGAAAATAAAAAAAAATGTCTTAACGGAAGCCAAATTGGACAGATAGAGACAAAGTTGTATTGTTGGAGGAGTACGAGAAGAGAAAAGTTATTTTGAAAGCAAAGTTTTCCTCGTCGATAACTTTTGGGGAAAAAAATAGGGCATGACAGGAAATTGCAAACATAGTAAATGCCGGGAATTCCGTAAAAAGATACATTAAAGAAATACACAAAACATGGGACAATATATGTGCAACTGCAAAAACTGAGGTTTCTTTACATCGTCGGAACCAAAGACAAACAAGTAATTGATAACTTATATATTAAGAAAAAAATATAATTGTAGAATCGCCCAAAACGAAACAATAGTTTTTCGACACTGGAATTCATAATTCACAAGCTCCCTTTAAGGTGAGGCAATTACCGAGGCTTTTTTAGAGGGGGTAAACATATCCCGTATCCTCTGAAGTATTGACACCAATATCCCTGTAATCAAAAGCATAAAATAATTTAAGATATCCCTAAAATTCAATTTAAATACCCCATATCTCCGTGATTGATTATTTACACAAATATCCAATATCCCATTAATTAATAGGGCCAATAGCCAGTATCCCAATATGCCCTAAAGAAGCCTCATTACATGTTGCCAAAGAAAAGTTGTATGTTTTATTACCCCCCCCCCCCCTTTTTATTTTTACATATATGCGTAGTAAGAAGGGGTAAACATATGACATAAATATATGGTTCCAACAACGAATATTGATATTTTTGACGCAATAAATCAAGTAAACTGCCCCGGAAAAGTTACGTATACTTTCTGTTGAGAGATGAATTCATTAATAATTAGACCCCATAGAACATATTTCGAACAATATACCCATCGGATATTCATTTAAATATGAATATCAACGATATTGAAAATATTTCGTTGTTAATTGGTTCGAAGTCGCTGCATTTTACATATTTAAGATACCTCAATAGGTACCTTAGTATTAAGTGAAAACTTAAGTGTATTTTTATTTTAAGGAGCTTTATACATACTACTTAAGTGGGATTGGCGGAGCTATTTAAAACTAAGATTTTGCAAAGGCATTCTTAGCTTAAGCAGTATTATGCATACCACTTAAGTAAAAGGAGCGGAGTTACCTTAACTTAAGTGTTTTCTAAGGAAAATCTTAACTTAAAGAGGCATTAGCTACGATTTTGACCAAGAAAATTACATGTTTTGGAAATTGGTAAATAGCTTTAAAATGATAAAATAAAGGTAAATATTTAACATTAAACAGCTTATCGTACCATTTTTCGCCTTTTGAGAACGAACATTACCATCGATTTGTTATTTCCTTGCAAGCAAATAATTTGACCTCGCTTTCTCCGTATACAACTGACCTTACTAGTGACAGGAAAAAACGAATAATTTGTATTTTGTTGCTTATTTATTGCAAACTTGCATGGTTCTTTGTCCATAATTAACGCCGACTAAAAGCAGATTCACGGAAAATAAGAAATAAGTGCATTGTTTTACTGATTTAATGACGATTCGGCAAACTCCGTAAACAATGCCGATAATTAATAAGATGGCATCCATTTCTTGATCGATCTCAAAACACGAGCAGTTGCACCTTTTTTCGCCGATGCGCGTACATTTCATAACATTTATAAGTTACAGAAACACGTTTTATTAAGGCATCAATCATATCTGATAGTTTTTATGGGTAACACAAATTTACGATTTTGGCAGATAATGCCCCTTTGAGTAGCTTTATGTTAGCCCTTTTCACAAAAATTCGTAAGTATAATCTTAACTTTTCCACTTACGATTAATCCTACGACAATTCCTAAGTCATTTTCACAGATTATCTTACGACTAAAATTACACTTACGATAAAAAAATTCTTCCTTAGGTGTGCTCGATACAACATTATGTAATAAAATTTGTCAGTGACTTGCGGCAGGTCGGTGGTTTTCTCCGGGTACTCCGGTTTCTTCCACAAATAAAACTGACCGCCACGATATAACTGAAATATTGTTGAAAGGGGCGTTAAACACTATAAACTATCTTCCTTAGAGAATATACTCATACAAACAAAATATATAATTTTAAATAAACATACACAAATGTATTTTATAAAACATTCCCGGCACTAATTTATAAGCAGTGTTTAGCTCACCTTGCCAAAGGCAAGGTGAGCTTTTGCCATCACTTGGCGTCTGTCGTCCGTCGTCCATAGCATAGGATCTGAGACACTCTTCAAGATCACAGGTACTTGTGGACAGGACCCTATGGTGCCTCTGATTGCCCATCCCTCCTTTTTTTTAACATCAATTATTTTTCATGTACACAACATTTTGCAACTTTCTATGTATTACTGTATGACATATATACAAAAAAAAACCATCAAACAGCAGTTTCTATCCATACTGGGTTTCTGACATATGCATAAGGTTTTGAAAGTGTTTTTCTTTGAGACATTTTGGGCAATTGTGTATTTTATCAATACCTGATGCAATTAAGCGAATATAAATATAAGCTTAAGTTTGCTCTAGGAATAATCCAGAGCAGACGATCGGGTAGCGCAATCGTGTTACTTTCCGTGTAGGATTCGATAATTATCGGTAACCAATTTCACGTTACCGTTTCAAAGGTCAATCGGAGTAAAAAAAAACGTAAACAAGGCGTCATTGCATTTGTATACATGGTGACGCAGTTTATTCATCGTGGCAGTTATGCACATATCGTCACGGTTGTAAGGAAGTTTTCGTGAATTTGTTGGTGAGGAAAATAATTTATCCCGTAGAACTTGAAAATAATGAGAGATCGTGTGAATATTCAGCTATAGTAGAATACATGTAGCGGCACCTCGAAAGTGAGTCCACAACAAAGAACAAGAGTCCAGATGAGCCCAGAAGCACACAATGATATTAAAATGCATTTTTATGGTTTCTATCAAATAAATTTATGTTTTTGATAAATTTCAAATATATTTCAAAAATTACAGTGGCTTTTAAGATCCTTACAGTGGAAATTTGGGCGAGACCAGAAATATTCGTTTTCGGGCGATTGTAAAAGGAAAGTCAATTACGAATCGCGTATGAAAAATTCCGGATGAATAAGTGGTTTAGCGATAACTTTTAGAAAAGAAAGTTAAGAAAGTGAAAATAAATAGTTATTTCATATATATTATATTCTTGTTATAAAATGTGTAAATTTATAAAAAAAATAAATAACAAACAAACAAAAACAAAAAAACTATATCAATGTTCTTACTTATTTTTTTCTTTTTCTCTCTTTTTATACTCATATGAGTCGGAGTTTCTTCAAAAGCTTGTAAAAGATAAGAAGATTAATGAGGCTAGAGCCTTTAATTTCACATACAGGTATATTGATGACGTTTTATCTATCAATAATTCTAGATTTGCAGAATTTCTTCCATTGATATATCCTCCAGAGTTGGAAGTTAAAGAGACCACCGATACAGCTTCGTCCGCATCATTTTTGGACTTATACCTCGAATTTGACGACAGTGGTCAACTCAGTACTAAAATTTATGATAAGCGGGACGACTTCAATTTTAAAATCATAAATTTTCCAAACATGTGCAGCAATATACCAGCTTCTCCTGCATATGGTGTTTACATCTCGCAATTGATTCGCTATGCAAGGGCCAGTAGCAATTATTCTGATTTCCTGAAACGTCATCTTCATCTGAGAAACAGGCTACTGGACCAGGGCTATAAAAAGATTCGCCTTATTCGATCTCTTAAAAAGTTTATATTCCGATACCAATATCTTGTCGAAATATATTCCGTCTCTGCCGAAAAAATTATAAGCGATGCATTTTCATATAGTGAAAATGTATAAAGTTAAAGAAGTCAAAAATGTTTTTGTCAATGTGTGACGTAAAAATATTTTTGACATTTACGTCACAGAATATGGTACTGCTTTGACAACTATTTTACCTATTTTGTTCCTGTATTTAAATACTGTTACCATGACAGCCGGAACCTTTGAATCGTAATGAGAGCGGGAAGTTTGGCGCCTTAAAATCTGATTCAACCCACCATTTCTTTAGAAATGCCTGTACCAAGTCAGGGTCATTACGGTTTTCACAGTTTTCCGGTTGTTGACTGATTTTGTCTGTTTATATAATTATGAGTTTTGACTTTCCCTTTGTAAGATTGTTCGGAGTTCGGTAATTTTGTTATTACCCTTATTTGTTAGTTTTTTCTTAATACATTTTGTAAGAATAATATTTTTTTTTATTTGCAAATTAACTTTGAAGAATTCTACGATTTGTACAAATATAAATTAAAGTTATTGAAGACCTCTAGTAGCGGCAGTGGATAGAGGGCGCTGAATTATTCGAGTTACCCAATTTCCACTGTAAGGACCTTAAAAGCCACTGTAATTTATAAAATATATATGAAATTTATTTAAAGCATATAAATTTATTTGATATACAAAAAAAAGAAAGAAAAAAAGACAACGCCGGAAATAATTGGTATATATATTTGATAGTTGTTGATATACATTTGAAAGTTTAAAATTATAAAATTATAATACATTATACATGTGTCTTGTTTTCTCTTTGTTTATCTAATGTCATTTTATTAATAAGGTTTTTGAATTGAATGTACTGGTTGGTTTATAATATTTCGCACCTGCTTTTTCAATGTTCATACAATTTTGTTGTTTAATTTAATTAAATTTACTAATTTTAAATCTACTTGTGTATACCAGTAGTTTGATTTAGGTCGGTGCTCGTAATTGTTTAGCTATATCCTCAAGCATGTTTTTCGTCTTGTAAACTGACTATACTTTGCTTATGCCAAAATGCCTACACGATCAATATATGTTTCCTATTAGTACTAATTTTATGCTTTCCATTTAAAAACAGTTACCTCTGCTTCTCTTTCTCGGCATAATGTTGCTACCTACTTCTGGTAATTGCCCACCCCAATGTGTCTACCT
>CAVMGF010000088.1:0-55267 GCA_963680875.1 Bathymodiolus brooksi
CCGGAAGAGGTAAAACCCCACTCGTTCATTTAGCCGTTTCCGAATAGCAACCAATAATTATTTATGAAAAACAAAATAATGCGCTTCACGTACATTTTTGTATTTATTTGTTGTTTAATTTGACCGTCGCAAGAACAATGTGGAACGTTTTGTCCTTTAATTCTCTGCCTTACACAGATGAAACAATTTCAAATACTGAAAGTGAAGACAGAATATGAGGACAGCATGTGTATGATGAAAACGACTCCAGTTTGTGACCATTCATCGGTCCGTGACGATTCGCAGGATTCAAAGTATGTTTGGCTTTGTTGTCAAAAATGTAATTTATCTTGGCATCATGCAATAGACCGTGACAATTAATGATTAAATAAAGGGAAACGGGTAGCCAAAAAATATCCTGCCAGCCGCCGGATTGTTCCGTGCCGCTCTCCCAACTGAGCTATTCCGGCTGACAATGATTTTAACCTATTATTGTGTTTTTATTGGTAGGTCGTTACATTGTCCTCCACAAAGTGATAGGCTAAATTGCAGACTGATATACCCCAGCAATAAATAACAGAAACACGAGCAGTCCGGAAGAGGTAAAACCCCACTCGTTCATTTAGCCGTTTCCGAATAGCAACCAATAATTATTTATGAAAAACAAAATAATGCGCTTCACGTACATTTTTGTAATTATTTGTTGTTTAATTTGACCGTCGCAAGAACAATGTGGAACGTTTTGTCCTTTAATTCTCTGCCTTACACAGATGAAACAATTTCAAATACTGAAAGTGAAGACAGAATATGAGGACAGCATGTGTATGATGAAAACGACTCCAGTTTGTGACCATTCATCGGTCCGTGACGATTCGCAGGATTCAAAGTATGTTTGGCTTTGTTGTCAAAAATGTAATTTATCTTGGCATCATGCAATAGACCGTGACAATTAATGATTAAATAAAGGGAAACGGGTAGCCAACAAATATCCTGCCAGCCGCCGGATTGTTCCGTGCCGGAACCCGGGATTGAACCGGGGGCCTTTAGATCTTCAGTCTAACGCTCTCCCAACTGAGCTATTCCGGCTGACAATGAATTTAACCTATTATTGTGCTTTTATTGGTAGGTCGTTACATTGTCTTCCACAAAGTGATAGGCTAAATTGCAGACTGATATACCCCAGCAATAAATAACAGAAACACGAGCAGTCCGGAAGAGGTAAAACCCCACTCGTTCATTTAGCCGTTTCCGAATAGCAACCAATAATTATTTATGAAAAACAAAATAATGCGCTTCACGTACATTTTTGTATTTATTTGTTGTTTAATTTGACCGTCGCAAGAACAATGTGGAACGTTTTGTCCTTTAATTCTCTGCCTTACACAGATGAAACAATTTCAAATACTGAAAGTGAAGACAGAATATGAGGACAGCATGTGTATGATGAAAACGACTCCAGTTTGTGACCATTCATCGGTCCGTGACGATTCGCAGGATTCAAAGTATGTTTGGCTTTGTTGTCAAAAATGTAATTTATCTTGGCATCATGCAATAGACCGTGACAATTAATGATTAAATAAAGGGAAACGGGTAGCCAAAAAATATCCTGCCAGCCGCCGGATTGTTCCGTGCCGGAACCCGGGATTGAACCGGGGGCCTTTAGATCTTCAGTCTAACGCTCTCCCAACTGAGCTATTCCGGCTGACAATGATTTTAACCTATTATTGTGTTTTTATTGGTAGGTCGTTACATTGTCTTCCACAAAGTGATAGGCTAAATTGCAGACTGATATACCCCAGCAATAAATAACAGAAACACGAGCAGTCCGGAAGAGGTAAAACCCCACTCGTTCATTTAGCCGTTTCCGAATAGCAACCAATAATTATTTATGAAAAACAAAATAATGCGCTTCACGTACATTTTTGTATTTATTTGTTGTTTAATTTGACCGTCGCAAGAACAATGTGGAACGTTTTGTCCTTTAATTCTCTGCCTTACACAGATGAAACAATTTCAAATACTGAAAGTGAAGACAGAATATGAGGACAGCATGTGTATGATGAAAACGACTCCAGTTTGTGACCATTCATCGGTCCGTGACGATTCGCAGGATTCAAAGTATGTTTGGCTTTGTTGTCAAAAATGTAATTTATCTTGGCATCATGCAATAGACCGTGACAATTAATGATTAAATAAAGGGAAACGGGTAGCCAAAAAATATCCTGCCAGCCGCCGGATTGTTCCGTGCCGCTCTCCCAACTGAGCTATTCCGGCTGACAATGATTTTAACCTATTATTGTGTTTTTATTGGTAGGTCGTTACATTGTCCTCCACAAAGTGATAGGCTAAATTGCAGACTGATATACCCCAGCAATAAATAACAGAAACACGAGCAGTCCGGAAGAGGTAAAACCCCACTCGTTCATTTAGCCGTTTCCGAATAGCAACCAATAATTATTTATGAAAAACAAAATAATGCGCTTCACGTACATTTTTGTATTTATTTGTTGTTTAATTTGACCGTCGCAAGAACAATGTGGAACGTTTTGTCCTTTAATTCTCTGCCTTACACAGATGAAACAATTTCAAATACTGAAAGTGAAGACAGAATATGAGGACAGCATGTGTATGATGAAAACGACTCCAGTTTGTGACCATTCATCGGTCCGTGACGATTCGCAGGATTCAAAGTATGTTTGGCTTTGTTGTCAAAAATGTAATTTATCTTGGCATCATGCAATAGACCGTGACAATTAATGATTAAATAAAGGGAAACGGGTAGCCAAAAAATATCCTGCCAGCCGCCGGATTGTTCCGTGCCGCTCTCCCAACTGAGCTATTCCGGCTGACAATGATTTTAACCTATTATTGTGTTTTTATTGGTAGGTCGTTACATTGTCCTCCACAAAGTGATAGGCTAAATTGCAGACTGATATACCCCAGCAATAAATAACAGAAACACGAGCAGTCCGGAAGAGGTAAAACCCCACTCGTTCATTTAGCCGTTTCCGAATAGCAACCAATAATTATTTATGAAAAACAAAATAATGCGCTTCACGTACATTTTTGTATTTATTTGTTGTTTAATTTGACCGTCGCAAGAACAATGTGGAACGTTTTGTCCTTTAATTCTCTGCCTTACACAGATGAAACAATTTCAAATACTGAAAGTGAAGACAGAATATGAGGACAGCATGTGTATGATGAAAACGACTCCAGTTTGTGACCATTCATCGGTCCGTGACGATTCGCAGGATTCAAAGTATGTTTGGCTTTGTTGTCAAAAATGTAATTTATCTTGGCATCATGCAATAGACCGTGACAATTAATGATTAAATAAAGGGAAACGGGTAGCCAAAAAATATCCTGCCAGCCGCCGGATTGTTCCGTGCCGGAACCCGGGATTGAACCGGGGGCCTTTAGATCTTCAGTCTAACGCTCTCCCAACTGAGCTATTCCGGCTGACAATGAATTTAACCTATTATTGTGCTTTTATTGGTAGGTCGTTACATTGTCTTCCACAAAGTGATAGGCTAAATTGCAGACTGATATACCCCAGCAATAAATAACAGAAACACGAGCAGTCCGGAAGAGGTAAAACCCCACTCGTTCATTTAGCCGTTTCCGAATAGCAACCAATAATTAATTATTAAAAACAAAATAATGCGCTTCACGTACATTTTTGTATTTATTTGTTGTTTAATTTGACCGTCGCAAGAACAATGTGGAACGTTTTGTCCTTTAATTCTCTGCCTTACACAGATGAAACAATTTCAAATACTGAAAGTGAAGACAGAATATGAGGACAGCATGTGTATGATGAAAACGACTCCAGTTTGTGACCATTCATCGGTCCGTGACGATTCGCAGGATTCAAAGTATGTTTGGCTTTGTTGTCAAAAATGTAATTTATCTTGGCATCATGCAATAGACCGTGACAATTAATGATTAAATAAAGGGAAACGGGTAGCCAAAAAATATCCTGCCAGCCGCCGGATTGTTCCGTGCCGGAACCCGGGGGCCTTTAGATCTTCAGTCTAACGCTCTCCCAACTGAGCTATTCCGGCTGACAATGATTTTAACCTATTATTGTGTTTTTATTGGTAGGTCGTTACATTGTCTTCCACAAAGTGATAGGCTAAATTGCAGACTGATATACCCCAGCAATAAATAACAGAAACACGAGCAGTCCGGAAGAGGTAAAACCCCACTCGTTCATTTAGCCGTTTCCGAATAGCAACCAATAATTATTTATGAAAAACAAAATAATGCGCTTCACGTACATTTTTGTATTTATTTGTTGTTTAATTTGACCGTCGCAAGAACAATGTGGAACGTTTTGTCCTTTAATTCTCTGCCTTACACAGATGAAACAATTTCAAATACTGAAAGTGAAGACAGAATATGAGGACAGCATGTGTATGATGAAAACGACTCCAGTTTGTGACCATTCATCGGTCCGTGACGATTCGCAGGATTCAAAGTATGTTTGGCTTTGTTGTCAAAAATGTAATTTATCTTGGCATCATGCAATAGACCGTGACAATTAATGATTAAATAAAGGGAAACGGGTAGCCAAAAAATATCCTGCCAGCCGCCGGATTGTTCCGTGCCGCTCTCCCAACTGAGCTATTCCGGCTGACAATGATTTTAACCTATTATTGTGTTTTTATTGGTAGGTCGTTACATTGTCCTCCACAAAGTGATAGGCTAAATTGCAGACTGATATACCCCAGCAATAAATAACAGAAACACGAGCAGTCCGGAAGAGGTAAAACCCCACTCGTTCATTTAGCCGTTTCCGAATAGCAACCAATAATTATTTATGAAAAACAAAATAATGCGCTTCACGTACATTTTTGTATTTATTTGTTGTTTAATTTGACCGTCGCAAGAACAATGTGGAACGTTTTGTCCTTTAATTCTCTGCCTTACACAGATGAAACAATTTCAAATACTGAAAGTGAAGACAGAATATGAGGACAGCATGTGTATGATGAAAACGACTCCAGTTTGTGACCATTCATCGGTCCGTGACGATTCGCAGGATTCAAAGTATGTTTGGCTTTGTTGTCAAAAATGTAATTTATCTTGGCATCATGCAATAGACCGTGACAATTAATGATTAAATAAAGGGAAACGGGTAGCCAAAAAATATCCTGCCAGCCGCCGGATTGTTCCGTGCCGCTCTCCCAACTGAGCTATTCCGGCTGACAATGATTTTAACCTATTATTGTGTTTTTATTGGTAGGTCGTTACATTGTCCTCCACAAAGTGATAGGCTAAATTGCAGACTGATATACCCCAGCAATAAATAACAGAAACACGAGCAGTCCGGAAGAGGTAAAACCCCACTCGTTCATTTAGCCGTTTCCGAATAGCAACCAATAATTATTTATGAAAAACAAAATAATGCGCTTCACGTACATTTTTGTAATTATTTGTTGTTTAATTTGACCGTCGCAAGAACAATGTGGAACGTTTTGTCCTTTAATTCTCTGCCTTACACAGATGAAACAATTTCAAATACTGAAAGTGAAGACAGAATATGAGGACAGCATGTGTATGATGAAAACGACTCCAGTTTGTGACCATTCATCGGTCCGTGACGATTCGCAGGATTCAAAGTATGTTTGGCTTTGTTGTCAAAAATGTAATTTATCTTGGCATCATGCAATAGACCGTGACAATTAATGATTAAATAAAGGGAAACGGGTAGCCAAAAAATATCCTGCCAGCCGCCGGATTGTTCCGTGCCGGAACCCGGGATTGAACCGGGGGCCTTTAGATCTTCAGTCTAACGCTCTCCCAACTGAGCTATTCCGGCTGACAATGAATTTAACCTATTATTGTGCTTTTATTGGTAGGTCGTTACATTGTCTTCCACAAAGTGATAGGCTAAATTGCAGACTGATATACCCCAGCAATAAATAACAGAAACACGAGCAGTCCGGAAGAGGTAAAACCCCACTCGTTCATTTAGCCGTTTCCGAATAGCAACCAATAATTATTTATGAAAAACAAAATAATGCGCTTCACGTACATTTTTGTATTTATTTGTTGTTTAATTTGACCGTCGCAAGAACAATGTGGAACGTTTTGTCCTTTAATTCTCTGCCTTACACAGATGAAACAATTTCAAATACTGAAAGTGAAGACAGAATATGAGGACAGCATGTGTATGATGAAAACGACTCCAGTTTGTGACCATTCATCGGTCCGTGACGATTCGCAGGATTCAAAGTATGTTTGGCTTTGTTGTCAAAAATGTAATTTATCTTGGCATCATGCAATAGACCGTGACAATTAATGATTAAATAAAGGGAAACGGGTAGCCAAAAAATATCCTGCCAGCCGCCGGATTGTTCCGTGCCGCTCTCCCAACTGAGCTATTCCGGCTGACAATGATTTTAACCTATTATTGTGTTTTTATTGGTAGGTCGTTACATTGTCCTCCACAAAGTGATAGGCTAAATTGCAGACTGATATACCCCAGCAATAAATAACAGAAACACGAGCAGTCCGGAAGAGGTAAAACCCCACTCGTTCATTTAGCCGTTTCCGAATAGCAACCAATAATTATTTATGAAAAACAAAATAATGCGCTTCACGTACATTTTTGTAATTATTTGTTGTTTAATTTGACCGTCGCAAGAACAATGTGGAACGTTTTGTCCTTTAATTCTCTGCCTTACACAGATGAAACAATTTCAAATACTGAAAGTGAAGACAGAATATGAGGACAGCATGTGTATGATGAAAACGACTCCAGTTTGTGACCATTCATCGGTCCGTGACGATTCGCAGGATTCAAAGTATGTTTGGCTTTGTTGTCAAAAATGTAATTTATCTTGGCATCATGCAATAGACCGTGACAATTAATGATTAAATAAAGGGAAACGGGTAGCCAAAAAATATCCTGCCAGCCGCCGGATTGTTCCGTGCCGGAACCCGGGATTGAACCGGGGGCCTTTAGATCTTCAGTCTAACGCTCTCCCAACTGAGCTATTCCGGCTGACAATGAATTTAACCTATTATTGTGCTTTTATTGGTAGGTCGTTACATTGTCTTCCACAAAGTGATAGGCTAAATTGCAGACTGATATACCCCAGCAATAAATAACAGAAACACGAGCAGTCCGGAAGAGGTAAAACCCCACTCGTTCATTTAGCCGTTTCCGAATAGCAACCAATAATTATTTATGAAAAACAAAATAATGCGCTTCACGTACATTTTTGTATTTATTTGTTGTTTAATTTGACCGTCGCAAGAACAATGTGGAACGTTTTGTCCTTTAATTCTCTGCCTTACACAGATGAAACAATTTCAAATACTGAAAGTGAAGACAGAATATGAGGACAGCATGTGTATGATGAAAACGACTCCAGTTTGTGACCATTCATCGGTCCGTGACGATTCGCAGGATTCAAAGTATGTTTGGCTTTGTTGTCAAAAATGTAATTTATCTTGGCATCATGCAATAGACCGTGACAATTAATGATTAAATAAAGGGAAACGGGTAGCCAAAAAATATCCTGCCAGCCGCCGGATTGTTCCGTGCCGGAACCCGGGATTGAACCGGGGGCCTTTAGATCTTCAGTCTAACGCTCTCCCAACTGAGCTATTCCGGCTGACAATGATTTTAACCTATTATTGTGTTTTTATTGGTAGGTCGTTACATTGTCTTCCACAAAGTGATAGGCTAAATTGCAGACTGATATACCCCAGCAATAAATAACAGAAACACGAGCAGTCCGGAAGAGGTAAAACCCCACTCGTTCATTTAGCCGTTTCCGAATAGCAACCAATAATTATTTATGAAAAACAAAATAATGCGCTTCACGTACATTTTTGTATTTATTTGTTGTTTAATTTGACCGTCGCAAGAACAATGTGGAACGTTTTGTCCTTTAATTCTCTGCCTTACACAGATGAAACAATTTCAAATACTGAAAGTGAAGACAGAATATGAGGACAGCATGTGTATGATGAAAACGACTCCAGTTTGTGACCATTCATCGGTCCGTGACGATTCGCAGGATTCAAAGTATGTTTGGCTTTGTTGTCAAAAATGTAATTTATCTTGGCATCATGCAATAGACCGTGACAATTAATGATTAAATAAAGGGAAACGGGTAGCCAAAAAATATCCTGCCAGCCGCCGGATTGTTCCGTGCCGCTCTCCCAACTGAGCTATTCCGGCTGACAATGATTTTAACCTATTATTGTGTTTTTATTGGTAGGTCGTTACATTGTCCTCCACAAAGTGATAGGCTAAATTGCAGACTGATATACCCCAGCAATAAATAACAGAAACACGAGCAGTCCGGAAGAGGTAAAACCCCACTCGTTCATTTAGCCGTTTCCGAATAGCAACCAATAATTATTTATGAAAAACAAAATAATGCGCTTCACGTACATTTTTGTATTTATTTGTTGTTTAATTTGACCGTCGCAAGAACAATGTGGAACGTTTTGTCCTTTAATTCTCTGCCTTACACAGATGAAACAATTTCAAATACTGAAAGTGAAGACAGAATATGAGGACAGCATGTGTATGATGAAAACGACTCCAGTTTGTGACCATTCATCGGTCCGTGACGATTCGCAGGATTCAAAGTATGTTTGGCTTTGTTGTCAAAAATGTAATTTATCTTGGCATCATGCAATAGACCGTGACAATTAATGATTAAATAAAGGGAAACGGGTAGCCAAAAAATATCCTGCCAGCCGCCGGATTGTTCCGTGCCGCTCTCCCAACTGAGCTATTCCGGCTGACAATGATTTTAACCTATTATTGTGTTTTTATTGGTAGGTCGTTACATTGTCCTCCACAAAGTGATAGGCTAAATTGCAGACTGATATACCCCAGCAATAAATAACAGAAACACGAGCAGTCCGGAAGAGGTAAAACCCCACTCGTTCATTTAGCCGTTTCCGAATAGCAACCAATAATTATTTATGAAAAACAAAATAATGCGCTTCACGTACATTTTTGTATTTATTTGTTGTTTAATTTGACCGTCGCAAGAACAATGTGGAACGTTTTGTCCTTTAATTCTCTGCCTTACACAGATGAAACAATTTCAAATACTGAAAGTGAAGACAGAATATGAGGACAGCATGTGTATGATGAAAACGACTCCAGTTTGTGACCATTCATCGGTCCGTGACGATTCGCAGGATTCAAAGTATGTTTGGCTTTGTTGTCAAAAATGTAATTTATCTTGGCATCATGCAATAGACCGTGACAATTAATGATTAAATAAAGGGAAACGGGTAGCCAAAAAATATCCTGCCAGCCGCCGGATTGTTCCGTGCCGCTCTCCCAACTGAGCTATTCCGGCTGACAATGATTTTAACCTATTATTGTGTTTTTATTGGTAGGTCGTTACATTGTCCTCCACAAAGTGATAGGCTAAATTGCAGACTGATATACCCCAGCAATAAATAACAGAAACACGAGCAGTCCGGAAGAGGTAAAACCCCACTCGTTCATTTAGCCGTTTCCGAATAGCAACCAATAATTATTTATGAAAAACAAAATAATGCGCTTCACGTACATTTTTGTATTTATTTGTTGTTTAATTTGACCGTCGCAAGAACAATGTGGAACGTTTTGTCCTTTAATTCTCTGCCTTACACAGATGAAACAATTTCAAATACTGAAAGTGAAGACAGAATATGAGGACAGCATGTGTATGATGAAAACGACTCCAGTTTGTGACCATTCATCGGTCCGTGACGATTCGCAGGATTCAAAGTATGTTTGGCTTTGTTGTCAAAAATGTAATTTATCTTGGCATCATGCAATAGACCGTGACAATTAATGTTTAAATAAAGGGAAACGGGTAGCCAAAAAATATCCTGCCAGCCGCCGGATTGTTCCGTGCCGCTCTCCCAACTGAGCTATTCCGGCTGACAATGATTTTAACCTATTATTGTGTTTTTATTGGTAGGTCGTTACATTGTCTTCCACAAAGTGATAGGCTAAATTGCAGACTGATATACCCCAGCAATAAATAACAGAAACACGAGCAGTCCGGAAGAGGTAAAACCCCACTCGTTCATTTAGCCGTTTCCGAATAGCAACCAATAATTATTTATGAAAAACAAAATAATGCGCTTCACGTACATTTTTGTATTTATTTGTTGTTTAATTTGACCGTCGCAAGAACAATGTGGAACGTTTTGTCCTTTAATTCTCTGCCTTACACAGATGAAACAATTTCAAATACTGAAAGTGAAGACAGAATATGAGGACAGCATGTGTATGATGAAAACGACTCCAGTTTGTGACCATTCATCGGTCCGTGACGATTCGCAGGATTCAAAGTATGTTTGGCTTTGTTGTCAAAAATGTAATTTATCTTGGCATCATGCAATAGACCGTGACAATTAATGATTAAATAAAGGGAAACGGGTAGCCAAAAAATATCCTGCCAGCCGCCGGATTGTTCCGTGCCGCTCTCCCAACTGAGCTATTCCGGCTGACAATGATTTTAACCTATTATTGTGTTTTTATTGGTAGGTCGTTACATTGTCCTCCACAAAGTGATAGGCTAAATTGCAGACTGATATACCCCAGCAATAAATAACAGAAACACGAGCAGTCCGGAAGAGGTAAAACCCCACTCGTTCATTTAGCCGTTTCCGAATAGCAACCAATAATTATTTATGAAAAACAAAATAATGCGCTTCACGTACATTTTTGTATTTATTTGTTGTTTAATTTGACCGTCGCAAGAACAATGTGGAACGTTTTGTCCTTTAATTCTCTGCCTTACACAGATGAAACAATTTCAAATACTGAAAGTGAAGACAGAATATGAGGACAGCATGTGTATGATGAAAACGACTCCAGTTTGTGACCATTCATCGGTCCGTGACGATTCGCAGGATTCAAAGTATGTTTGGCTTTGTTGTCAAAAATGTAATTTATCTTGGCATCATGCAATAGACCGTGACAATTAATGATTAAATAAAGGGAAACGGGTAGCCAAAAAATATCCTGCCAGCCGCCGGATTGTTCCGTGCCGCTCTCCCAACTGAGCTATTCCGGCTGACAATGATTTTAACCTATTATTGTGTTTTTATTGGTAGGTCGTTACATTGTCCTCCACAAAGTGATAGGCTAAATTGCAGACTGATATACCCCAGCAATAAATAACAGAAACACGAGCAGTCCGGAAGAGGTAAAACCCCACTCGTTCATTTAGCCGTTTCCGAATAGCAACCAATAATTATTTATGAAAAACAAAATAATGCGCTTCACGTACATTTTTGTAATTATTTGTTGTTTAATTTGACCGTCGCAAGAACAATGTGGAACGTTTTGTCCTTTAATTCTCTGCCTTACACAGATGAAACAATTTCAAATACTGAAAGTGAAGACAGAATATGAGGACAGCATGTGTATGATGAAAACGACTCCAGTTTGTGACCATTCATCGGTCCGTGACGATTCGCAGGATTCAAAGTATGTTTGGCTTTGTTGTCAAAAATGTAATTTATCTTGGCATCATGCAATAGACCGTGACAATTAATGATTAAATAAAGGGAAACGGGTAGCCAAAAAATATCCTGCCAGCCGCCGGATTGTTCCGTGCCGGAACCCGGGATTGAACCGGGGGCCTTTAGATCTTCAGTCTAACGCTCTCCCAACTGAGCTATTCCGGCTGACAATGAATTTAACCTATTATTGTGCTTTTATTGGTAGGTCGTTACATTGTCTTCCACAAAGTGATAGGCTAAATTGCAGACTGATATACCCCAGCAATAAATAACAGAAACACGAGCAGTCCGGAAGAGGTAAAACCCCACTCGTTCATTTAGCCGTTTCCGAATAGCAACCAATAATTATTTATGAAAAACAAAATAATGCGCTTCACGTACATTTTTGTATTTATTTGTTGTTTAATTTGACCGTCGCAAGAACAATGTGGAACGTTTTGTCCTTTAATTCTCTGCCTTACACAGATGAAACAATTTCAAATACTGAAAGTGAAGACAGAATATGAGGACAGCATGTGTATGATGAAAACGACTCCAGTTTGTGACCATTCATCGGTCCGTGACGATTCGCAGGATTCAAAGTATGTTTGGCTTTGTTGTCAAAAATGTAATTTATCTTGGCATCATGCAATAGACCGTGACAATTAATGATTAAATAAAGGGAAACGGGTAGCCAAAAAATATCCTGCCAGCCGCCGGATTGTTCCGTGCCGGAACCCGGGATTGAACCGGGGGCCTTTAGATCTTCAGTCTAACGCTCTCCCAACTGAGCTATTCCGGCTGACAATGATTTTAACCTATTATTGTGTTTTTATTGGTAGGTCGTTACATTGTCTTCCACAAAGTGATAGGCTAAATTGCAGACTGATATACCCCAGCAATAAATAACAGAAACACGAGCAGTCCGGAAGAGGTAAAACCCCACTCGTTCATTTAGCCGTTTCCGAATAGCAACCAATAATTATTTATGAAAAACAAAATAATGCGCTTCACGTACATTTTTGTATTTATTTGTTGTTTAATTTGACCGTCGCAAGAACAATGTGGAACGTTTTGTCCTTTAATTCTCTGCCTTACACAGATGAAACAATTTCAAATACTGAAAGTGAAGACAGAATATGAGGACAGCATGTGTATGATGAAAACGACTCCAGTTTGTGACCATTCATCGGTCCGTGACGATTCGCAGGATTCAAAGTATGTTTGGCTTTGTTGTCAAAAATGTAATTTATCTTGGCATCATGCAATAGACCGTGACAATTAATGATTAAATAAAGGGAAACGGGTAGCCAAAAAATATCCTGCCAGCCGCCGGATTGTTCCGTGCCGCTCTCCCAACTGAGCTATTCCGGCTGACAATGATTTTAACCTATTATTGTGTTTTTATTGGTAGGTCGTTACATTGTCCTCCACAAAGTGATAGGCTAAATTGCAGACTGATATACCCCAGCAATAAATAACAGAAACACGAGCAGTCCGGAAGAGGTAAAACCCCACTCGTTCATTTAGCCGTTTCCGAATAGCAACCAATAATTATTTATGAAAAACAAAATAATGCGCTTCACGTACATTTTTGTATTTATTTGTTGTTTAATTTGACCGTCGCAAGAACAATGTGGAACGTTTTGTCCTTTAATTCTCTGCCTTACACAGATGAAACAATTTCAAATACTGAAAGTGAAGACAGAATATGAGGACAGCATGTGTATGATGAAAACGACTCCAGTTTGTGACCATTCATCGGTCCGTGACGATTCGCAGGATTCAAAGTATGTTTGGCTTTGTTGTCAAAAATGTAATTTATCTTGGCATCATGCAATAGACCGTGACAATTAATGATTAAATAAAGGGAAACGGGTAGCCAAAAAATATCCTGCCAGCCGCCGGATTGTTCCGTGCCGCTCTCCCAACTGAGCTATTCCGGCTGACAATGATTTTAACCTATTATTGTGTTTTTATTGGTAGGTCGTTACATTGTCCTCCACAAAGTGATAGGCTAAATTGCAGACTGATATACCCCAGCAATAAATAACAGAAACACGAGCAGTCCGGAAGAGGTAAAACCCCACTCGTTCATTTAGCCGTTTCCGAATAGCAACCAATAATTATTTATGAAAAACAAAATAATGCGCTTCACGTACATTTTTGTATTTATTTGTTGTTTAATTTGACCGTCGCAAGAACAATGTGGAACGTTTTGTCCTTTAATTCTCTGCCTTACACAGATGAAACAATTTCAAATACTGAAAGTGAAGACAGAATATGAGGACAGCATGTGTATGATGAAAACGACTCCAGTTTGTGACCATTCATCGGTCCGTGACGATTCGCAGGATTCAAAGTATGTTTGGCTTTGTTGTCAAAAATGTAATTTATCTTGGCATCATGCAATAGACCGTGACAATTAATGATTAAATAAAGGGAAACGGGTAGCCAAAAAATATCCTGCCAGCCGCCGGATTGTTCCGTGCCGGAACCCGGGATTGAACCGGGGGCCTTTAGATCTTCAGTCTAACGCTCTCCCAACTGAGCTATTCCGGCTGACAATGAATTTAACCTATTATTGTGCTTTTATTGGTAGGTCGTTACATTGTCTTCCACAAAGTGATAGGCTAAATTGCAGACTGATATACCCCAGCAATAAATAACAGAAACACGAGCAGTCCGGAAGAGGTAAAACCCCACTCGTTCATTTAGCCGTTTCCGAATAGCAACCAATAATTATTTATGAAAAACAAAATAATGCGCTTCACGTACATTTTTGTATTTATTTGTTGTTTAATTTGACCGTCGCAAGAACAATGTGGAACGTTTTGTCCTTTAATTCTCTGCCTTACACAGATGAAACAATTTCAAATACTGAAAGTGAAGACAGAATATGAGGACAGCATGTGTATGATGAAAACGACTCCAGTTTGTGACCATTCATCGGTCCGTGACGATTCGCAGGATTCAAAGTATGTTTGGCTTTGTTGTCAAAAATGTAATTTATCTTGGCATCATGCAATAGACCGTGACAATTAATGATTAAATAAAGGGAAACGGGTAGCCAAAAAATATCCTGCCAGCCGCCGGATTGTTCCGTGCCGGAACCCGGGATTGAACCGGGGGCCTTTAGATCTTCAGTCTAACGCTCTCCCAACTGAGCTATTCCGGCTGACAATGATTTTAACCTATTATTGTGTTTTTATTGGTAGGTCGTTACATTGTCTTCCACAAAGTGATAGGCTAAATTGCAGACTGATATACCCCAGCAATAAATAACAGAAACACGAGCAGTCCGGAAGAGGTAAAACCCCACTCGTTCATTTAGCCGTTTCCGAATAGCAACCAATAATTATTTATGAAAAACAAAATAATGCGCTTCACGTACATTTTTGTATTTATTTGTTGTTTAATTTGACCGTCGCAAGAACAACGTGGAACGTTTTGTCCTTTAATTCTCTGCCTTACACAGATGAAACAATTTCAAATACTGAAAGTGAAGACAGAATATGAGGACAGCATGTGTATGATGAAAACGACTCCAGTTTGTGACCATTCATCGGTCCGTGACGATTCGCAGGATTCAAAGTATGTTTGGCTTTGTTGTCAAAAATGTAATTTATCTTGGCATCATGCAATAGACCGTGACAATTAATGATTAAATAAAGGGAAACGGGTAGCCAAAAAATATCCTGCCAGCCGCCGGATTGTTCCGTGCCGGAACCCGGGATTGAACCGGGGGCCTTTAGATCTTCAGTCTAACGCTCTCCCAACTGAGCTATTCCGGCTGACAATGATTTTAACCTATTATTGTGCTTTTATTGGTAGGTCGTTACATTGTCTTCCACAAAGTGATAGGCTAAATTGCAGACTGATATACCCCAGCAATAAATAACAGAAACACGAGCAGTCCGGAAGAGGTAAAACCCCACTCGTTCATTTAGCCGTTTCCGAATAGCAACCAATAATTATTTATGAAAAACAAAATAATGCGCTTCACGTACATTTTTGTATTTATTTGTTGTTTAATTTGACCGTCGCAAGAACAATGTGGAACGTTTTGTCCTTTAATTCTCTGCCTTACACAGATGAAACAATTTCAAATACTGAAAGTGAAGACAGAATATGAGGACAGCATGTGTATGATGAAAACGACTCCAGTTTGTGACCATTCATCGGTCCGTGACGATTCGCAGGATTCAAAGTATGTTTGGCTTTGTTGTCAAAAATGTAATTTATCTTGGCATCATGCAATAGACCGTGACAATTAATGATTAAATAAAGGGGAACGTGTAGCCAAAAAATATCCTGCCAGCCGCCGGATTGTTCCGTGCCGCTCTCCCAACTGAGCTATTCCGGCTGACAATGATTTTAACCTATTATTGTGTTTTTATTGGTAGGTCGTTACATTGTCCTCCACAAAGTGATAGGCTAAATTGCAGACTGATATACCCCAGCAATAAATAACAGAAACACGAGCAGTCCGGAAGAGGTAAAACCCCACTCGTTCATTTAGCCGTTTCCGAATAGCAACCAATAATTATTTATGAAAAACAAAATAATGCGCTTCACGTACATTTTTGTATTTATTTGTTGTTTAATTTGACCGTCGCAAGAACAATGTGGAACGTTTTGTCCTTTAATTCTCTGCCTTACACAGATGAAACAATTTCAAATACTGAAAGTGAAGACAGAATATGAGGACAGCATGTGTATGATGAAAACGACTCCAGTTTGTGACCATTCATCGGTCCGTGACGATTCGCAGGATTCAAAGTATGTTTGGCTTTGTTGTCAAAAATGTAATTTATCTTGGCATCATGCAATAGACCGTGACAATTAATGATTAAATAAAGGGAAACGGGTAGCCAAAAAATATCCTGCCAGCCGCCGGATTGTTCCGTGCCGGAACCCGGGATTGAACCGGGGGCCTTTAGATCTTCAGTCTAACGCTCTCCCAACTGAGCTATTCCGGCTGACAATGATTTTAACCTATTATTGTGCTTTTATTGGTAGGTCGTTACATTGTCTTCCACAAAGTGATAGGCTAAATTGCAGACTGATATACCCCAGCAATAAATAACAGAAACACGAGCAGTCCGGAAGAGGTAAAACCCCACTCGTTCATTTAGCCGTTTCCGAATAGCAACCAATAATTATTTATGAAAAACAAAATAATGCGCTTCACGTACATTTTTGTATTTATTTGTTGTTTAATTTGACCGTCGCAAGAACAATGTGGAACGTTTTGTCCTTTAATTCTCTGCCTTACACAGATGAAACAATTTCAAATACTGAAAGTGAAGACAGAATATGAGGACAGCATGTGTATGATGAAAACGACTCCAGTTTGTGACCATTCATCGGTCCGTGACGATTCGCAGGATTCAAAGTATGTTTGGCTTTGTTGTCAAAAATGTAATTTATCTTGGCATCATGCAATAGACCGTGACAATTAATGATTAAATAAAGGGGAACGTGTAGCCAAAAAATATCCTGCCAGCCGCCGGATTGTTCCGTGCCGCTCTCCCAACTGAGCTATTCCGGCTGACAATGATTTTAACCTATTATTGTGTTTTTATTGGTAGGTCGTTACATTGTCCTCCACAAAGTGATAGGCTAAATTGCAGACTGATATACCCCAGCAATAAATAACAGAAACACGAGCAGTCCGGAAGAGGTAAAACCCCACTCGTTCATTTAGCCGTTTCCGAATAGCAACCAATAATTATTTATGAAAAACAAAATAATGCGCTTCACGTACATTTTTGTATTTATTTGTTGTTTAATTTGACCGTCGCAAGAACAATGTGGAACGTTTTGTCCTTTAATTCTCTGCCTTACACAGATGAAACAATTTCAAATACTGAAAGTGAAGACAGAATATGAGGACAGCATGTGTATGATGAAAACGACTCCAGTTTGTGACCATTCATCGGTCCGTGACGATTCGCAGGATTCAAAGTATGTTTGGCTTTGTTGTCAAAAATGTAATTTATCTTGGCATCATGCAATAGACCGTGACAATTAATGATTAAATAAAGGGAAACGGGTAGCCAAAAAATATCCTGCCAGCCGCCGGATTGTTCCGTGCCGGAACCCGGGATTGAACCGGGGGCCTTTAGATCTTCAGTCTAACGCTCTCCCAACTGAGCTATTCCGGCTGACAATGATTTTAACCTATTATTGTGCTTTTATTGGTAGGTCGTTACATTGTCTTCCACAAAGTGATAGGCTAAATTGCAGACTGATATACCCCAGCAATAAATAACAGAAACACGAGCAGTCCGGAAGAGGTAAAACCCCACTCGTTCATTTAGCCGTTTCCGAATAGCAACCAATAATTATTTATGAAAAACAAAATAATGCGCTTCACGTACATTTTTGTATTTATTTGTTGTTTAATTTGACCGTCGCAAGAACAATGTGGAACGTTTTGTCCTTTAATTCTCTGCCTTACACAGATGAAACAATTTCAAATACTGAAAGTGAAGACAGAATATGAGGACAGCATGTGTATGATGAAAACGACTCCAGTTTGTGACCATTCATCGGTCCGTGACGATTCGCAGGATTCAAAGTATGTTTGGCTTTGTTGTCAAAAATGTAATTTATCTTGGCATCATGCAATAGACCGTGACAATTAATGATTAAATAAAGGGGAACGTGTAGCCAAAAAATATCCTGCCAGCCGCCGGATTGTTCCGTGCCGCTCTCCCAACTGAGCTATTCCGGCTGACAATGATTTTAACCTATTATTGTGTTTTTATTGGTAGGTCGTTACATTGTCCTCCACAAAGTGATAGGCTAAATTGCAGACTGATATACCCCAGCAATAAATAACAGAAACACGAGCAGTCCGGAAGAGGTAAAACCCCACTCGTTCATTTAGCCGTTTCCGAATAGCAACCAATAATTATTTATGAAAAACAAAATAATGCGCTTCACGTACATTTTTGTATTTATTTGTTGTTTAATTTGACCGTCGCAAGAACAATGTGGAACGTTTTGTCCTTTAATTCTCTGCCTTACACAGATGAAACAATTTCAAATACTGAAAGTGAAGACAGAATATGAGGACAGCATGTGTATGATGAAAACGACTCCAGTTTGTGACCATTCATCGGTCCGTGACGATTCGCAGGATTCAAAGTATGTTTGGCTTTGTTGTCAAAAATGTAATTTATCTTGGCATCATGCAATAGACCGTGACAATTAATGATTAAATAAAGGGGAACGTGTAGCCAAAAAATATCCTGCCAGCCGCCGGATTGTTCCGTGCCGCTCTCCCAACTGAGCTATTCCGGCTGACAATGATTTTAACCTATTATTGTGTTTTTATTGGTAGGTCGTTACATTGTCCTCCACAAAGTGATAGGCTAAATTGCAGACTGATATACCCCAGCAATAAATAACAGAAACACGAGCAGTCCGGAAGAGGTAAAACCCCACTCGTTCATTTAGCCGTTTCCGAATAGCAACCAATAATTATTTATGAAAAACAAAATAATGCGCTTCACGTACATTTTTGTATTTATTTGTTGTTTAATTTGACCGTCGCAAGAACAATGTGGAACGTTTTGTCCTTTAATTCTCTGCCTTACACAGATGAAACAATTTCAAATACTGAAAGTGAAGACAGAATATGAGGACAGCATGTGTATGATGAAAACGACTCCAGTTTGTGACCATTCATCGGTCCGTGACGATTCGCAGGATTCAAAGTATGTTTGGCTTTGTTGTCAAAAATGTAATTTATCTTGGCATCATGCAATAGACCGTGACAATTAATGATTAAATAAAGGGAAACGGGTAGCCAAAAAATATCCTGCCAGCCGCCGGATTGTTCCGTGCCGGAACCCGGGATTGAACCGGGGGCCTTTAGATCTTCAGTCTAACGCTCTCCCAACTGAGCTATTCCGGCTGACAATGATTTTAACCTATTATTGTGCTTTTATTGGTAGGTCGTTACATTGTCTTCCACAAAGTGATAGGCTAAATTGCAGACTGATATACCCCAGCAATAAATAACAGAAACACGAGCAGTCCGGAAGAGGTAAAACCCCACTCGTTCATTTAGCCGTTTCCGAATAGCAACCAATAATTATTTATGAAAAACAAAATAATGCGCTTCACGTACATTTTTGTATTTATTTGTTGTTTAATTTGACCGTCGCAAGAACAATGTGGAACGTTTTGTCCTTTAATTCTCTGCCTTACACAGATGAAACAATTTCAAATACTGAAAGTGAAGACAGAATATGAGGACAGCATGTGTATGATGAAAACGACTCCAGTTTGTGACCATTCATCGGTCCGTGACGATTCGCAGGATTCAAAGTATGTTTGGCTTTGTTGTCAAAAATGTAATTTATCTTGGCATCATGCAATAGACCGTGACAATTAATGATTAAATAAAGGGAAACGGGTAGCCAAAAAATATCCTGCCAGCCGCCGGATTGTTCCGTGCCGGAACCCGGGATTGAACCGGGGGCCTTTAGATCTTCAGTCTAACGCTCTCCCAACTGAGCTATTCCGGCTGACAATGATTTTAACCTATTATTGTGCTTTTATTGGTAGGTCGTTACATTGTCTTCCACAAAGTGATAGGCTAAATTGCAGACTGATATACCCCAGCAATAAATAACAGAAACACGAGCAGTCCGGAAGAGGTAAAACCCCACTCGTTCATTTAGCCGTTTCCGAATAGCAACCAATAATTATTTATGAAAAACAAAATAATGCGCTTCACGTACATTTTTGTATTTATTTGTTGTTTAATTTGACCGTCGCAAGAACAATGTGGAACGTTTTGTCCTTTAATTCTCTGCCTTACACAGATGAAACAATTTCAAATACTGAAAGTGAAGACAGAATATGAGGACAGCATGTGTATGATGAAAACGACTCCAGTTTGTGACCATTCATCGGTCCGTGACGATTCGCAGGATTCAAAGTATGTTTGGCTTTGTTGTCAAAAATGTAATTTATCTTGGCATCATGCAATAGACCGTGACAATTAATGATTAAATAAAGGGGAACGTGTAGCCAAAAAATATCCTGCCAGCCGCCGGATTGTTCCGTGCCGCTCTCCCAACTGAGCTATTCCGGCTGACAATGATTTTAACCTATTATTGTGTTTTTATTGGTAGGTCGTTACATTGTCCTCCACAAAGTGATAGGCTAAATTGCAGACTGATATACCCCAGCAATAAATAACAGAAACACGAGCAGTCCGGAAGAGGTAAAACCCCACTCGTTCATTTAGCCGTTTCCGAATAGCAACCAATAATTATTTATGAAAAACAAAATAATGCGCTTCACGTACATTTTTGTATTTATTTGTTGTTTAATTTGACCGTCGCAAGAACAATGTGGAACGTTTTGTCCTTTAATTCTCTGCCTTACACAGATGAAACAATTTCAAATACTGAAAGTGAAGACAGAATATGAGGACAGCATGTGTATGATGAAAACGACTCCAGTTTGTGACCATTCATCGGTCCGTGACGATTCGCAGGATTCAAAGTATGTTTGGCTTTGTTGTCAAAAATGTAATTTATCTTGGCATCATGCAATAGACCGTGACAATTAATGATTAAATAAAGGGAAACGGGTAGCCAAAAAATATCCTGCCAGCCGCCGGATTGTTCCGTGCCGGAACCCGGGATTGAACCGGGGGCCTTTAGATCTTCAGTCTAACGCTCTCCCAACTGAGCTATTCCGGCTGACAATGATTTTAACCTATTATTGTGCTTTTATTGGTAGGTCGTTACATTGTCTTCCACAAAGTGATAGGCTAAATTGCAGACTGATATACCCCAGCAATAAATAACAGAAACACGAGCAGTCCGGAAGAGGTAAAACCCCACTCGTTCATTTAGCCGTTTCCGAATAGCAACCAATAATTATTTATGAAAAACAAAATAATGCGCTTCACGTACATTTTTGTATTTATTTGTTGTTTAATTTGACCGTCGCAAGAACAATGTGGAACGTTTTGTCCTTTAATTCTCTGCCTTACACAGATGAAACAATTTCAAATACTGAAAGTGAAGACAGAATATGAGGACAGCATGTGTATGATGAAAACGACTCCAGTTTGTGACCATTCATCGGTCCGTGACGATTCGCAGGATTCAAAGTATGTTTGGCTTTGTTGTCAAAAATGTAATTTATCTTGGCATCATGCAATAGACCGTGACAATTAATGATTAAATAAAGGGGAACGTGTAGCCAAAAAATATCCTGCCAGCCGCCGGATTGTTCCGTGCCGCTCTCCCAACTGAGCTATTCCGGCTGACAATGATTTTAACCTATTATTGTGTTTTTATTGGTAGGTCGTTACATTGTCCTCCACAAAGTGATAGGCTAAATTGCAGACTGATATACCCCAGCAATAAATAACAGAAACACGAGCAGTCCGGAAGAGGTAAAACCCCACTCGTTCATTTAGCCGTTTCCGAATAGCAACCAATAATTATTTATGAAAAACAAAATAATGCGCTTCACGTACATTTTTGTATTTATTTGTTGTTTAATTTGACCGTCGCAAGAACAATGTGGAACGTTTTGTCCTTTAATTCTCTGCCTTACACAGATGAAACAATTTCAAATACTGAAAGTGAAGACAGAATATGAGGACAGCATGTGTATGATGAAAACGACTCCAGTTTGTGACCATTCATCGGTCCGTGACGATTCGCAGGATTCAAAGTATGTTTGGCTTTGTTGTCAAAAATGTAATTTATCTTGGCATCATGCAATAGACCGTGACAATTAATGATTAAATAAAGGGAAACGGGTAGCCAAAAAATATCCTGCCAGCCGCCGGATTGTTCCGTGCCGGAACCCGGGATTGAACCGGGGGCCTTTAGATCTTCAGTCTAACGCTCTCCCAACTGAGCTATTCCGGCTGACAATGATTTTAACCTATTATTGTGCTTTTATTGGTAGGTCGTTACATTGTCTTCCACAAAGTGATAGGCTAAATTGCAGACTGATATACCCCAGCAATAAATAACAGAAACACGAGCAGTCCGGAAGAGGTAAAACCCCACTCGTTCATTTAGCCGTTTCCGAATAGCAACCAATAATTATTTATGAAAAACAAAATAATGCGCTTCACGTACATTTTTGTATTTATTTGTTGTTTAATTTGACCGTCGCAAGAACAATGTGGAACGTTTTGTCCTTTAATTCTCTGCCTTACACAGATGAAACAATTTCAAATACTGAAAGTGAAGACAGAATATGAGGACAGCATGTGTATGATGAAAACGACTCCAGTTTGTGACCATTCATCGGTCCGTGACGATTCGCAGGATTCAAAGTATGTTTGGCTTTGTTGTCAAAAATGTAATTTATCTTGGCATCATGCAATAGACCGTGACAATTAATGATTAAATAAAGGGAAACGGGTAGCCAAAAAATATCCTGCCAGCCGCCGGATTGTTCCGTGCCGGAACCCGTGATTGAACCGGGGGCCTTTAGATCTTCAGTCTAACGCTCTCCCAACTGAGCTATTCCGGCTGACAATGATTTTAACCTATTATTGTGCTTTTATTGGTAGGTCGTTACATTGTCTTCCACAAAGTGATAGGCTAAATTGCAGACTGATATACCCCAGCAATAAATAACAGAAACACGAGCAGTCCGGAAGAGGTAAAACCCCACTCGTTCATTTAGCCGTTTCCGAATAGCAACCAATAATTATTTATGAAAAACAAAATAATGCGCTTCACGTACATTTTTGTATTTATTTGTTGTTTAATTTGACCGTCGCAAGAACAATGTGGAACGTTTTGTCCTTTAATTCTCTGCCTTACACAGATGAAACAATTTCAAATACTGAAAGTGAAGACAGAATATGAGGACAGCATGTGTATGATGAAAACGACTCCAGTTTGTGACCATTCATCGGTCCGTGACGATTCGCAGGATTCAAAGTATGTTTGGCTTTGTTGTCAAAAATGTAATTTATCTTGGCATCATGCAATAGACCGTGACAATTAATGATTAAATAAAGGGAAACGGGTAGCCAAAAAATATCCTGCCAGCCGCCGGATTGTTCCGTGCCGGAACCCGGGATTGAACCGGGGGCCTTTAGATCTTCAGTCTAACGCTCTCCCAACTGAGCTATTCCGGCTGACAATGATTTTAACCTATTATTGTGCTTTTATTGGTAGGTCGTTACATTGTCTTCCACAAAGTGATAGGCTAAATTGCAGACTGATATACCCCAGCAATAAATAACAGAAACACGAGCAGTCCGGAAGAGGTAAAACCCCACTCGTTCATTTAGCCGTTTCCGAATAGCAACCAATAATTATTTATGAAAAACAAAATAATGCGCTTCACGTACATTTTTGTATTTATTTGTTGTTTAATTTGACCGTCGCAAGAACAATGTGGAACGTTTTGTCCTTTAATTCTCTGCCTTACACAGATGAAACAATTTCAAATACTGAAAGTGAAGACAGAATATGAGGACAGCATGTGTATGATGAAAACGACTCCAGTTTGTGACCATTCATCGGTCCGTGACGATTCGCAGGATTCAAAGTATGTTTGGCTTTGTTGTCAAAAATGTAATTTATCTTGGCATCATGCAATAGACCGTGACAATTAATGATTAAATAAAGGGGAACGTGTAGCCAAAAAATATCCTGCCAGCCGCCGGATTGTTCCGTGCCGCTCTCCCAACTGAGCTATTCCGGCTGACAATGATTTTAACCTATTATTGTGTTTTTATTGGTAGGTCGTTACATTGTCCTCCACAAAGTGATAGGCTAAATTGCAGACTGATATACCCCAGCAATAAATAACAGAAACACGAGCAGTCCGGAAGAGGTAAAACCCCACTCGTTCATTTAGCCGTTTCCGAATAGCAACCAATAATTATTTATGAAAAACAAAATAATGCGCTTCACGTACATTTTTGTATTTATTTGTTGTTTAATTTGACCGTCGCAAGAACAATGTGGAACGTTTTGTCCTTTAATTCTCTGCCTTACACAGATGAAACAATTTCAAATACTGAAAGTGAAGACAGAATATGAGGACAGCATGTGTATGATGAAAACGACTCCAGTTTGTGACCATTCATCGGTCCGTGACGATTCGCAGGATTCAAAGTATGTTTGGCTTTGTTGTCAAAAATGTAATTTATCTTGGCATCATGCAATAGACCGTGACAATTAATGATTAAATAAAGGGAAACGGGTAGCCAAAAAATATCCTGCCAGCCGCCGGATTGTTCCGTGCCGGAACCCGGGATTGAACCGGGGGCCTTTAGATCTTCAGTCTAACGCTCTCCCAACTGAGCTATTCCGGCTGACAATGATTTTAACCTATTATTGTGCTTTTATTGGTAGGTCGTTACATTGTCTTCCACAAAGTGATAGGCTAAATTGCAGACTGATATACCCCAGCAATAAATAACAGAAACACGAGCAGTCCGGAAGAGGTAAAACCCCACTCGTTCATTTAGCCGTTTCCGAATAGCAACCAATAATTATTTATGAAAAACAAAATAATGCGCTTCACGTACATTTTTGTATTTATTTGTTGTTTAATTTGACCGTCGCAAGAACAATGTGGAACGTTTTGTCCTTTAATTCTCTGCCTTACACAGATGAAACAATTTCAAATACTGAAAGTGAAGACAGAATATGAGGACAGCATGTGTATGATGAAAACGACTCCAGTTTGTGACCATTCATCGGTCCGTGACGATTCGCAGGATTCAAAGTATGTTTGGCTTTGTTGTCAAAAATGTAATTTATCTTGGCATCATGCAATAGACCGTGACAATTAATGATTAAATAAAGGGGAACGTGTAGCCAAAAAATATCCTGCCAGCCGCCGGATTGTTCCGTGCCGCTCTCCCAACTGAGCTATTCCGGCTGACAATGATTTTAACCTATTATTGTGTTTTTATTGGTAGGTCGTTACATTGTCCTCCACAAAGTGATAGGCTAAATTGCAGACTGATATACCCCAGCAATAAATAACAGAAACACGAGCAGTCCGGAAGAGGTAAAACCCCACTCGTTCATTTAGCCGTTTCCGAATAGCAACCAATAATTATTTATGAAAAACAAAATAATGCGCTTCACGTACATTTTTGTATTTATTTGTTGTTTGATTTGACCGTCGCAAGAACAATGTGGAACGTTTTGTCCTTTAATTCTCTGCCTTACACAGATGAAACAATTTCAAATACTGAAAGTGAAGACAGAATATGAGGACAGCATGTGTATGATGAAAACGACTCCAGTTTGTGACCATTCATCGGTCCGTGACGATTCGCAGGATTCAAAGTATGTTTGGCTTTGTTGTCAAAAATGTAATTTATCTTGGCATCATGCAATAGACCGTGACAATTAATGATTAAATAAAGGGAAACGGGTAGCCAAAAAATATCCTGCCAGCCGCCGGATTGTTCCGTGCCGGAACCCGGGATTGAACCGGGGGCCTTTAGATCTTCAGTCTAACGCTCTCCCAACTGAGCTATTCCGGCTGACAATGATTTTAACCTATTATTGTGCTTTTATTGGTAGGTCGTTACATTGTCTTCCACAAAGTGATAGGCTAAATTGCAGACTGATATACCCCAGCAATAAATAACAGAAACACGAGCAGTCCGGAAGAGGTAAAACCCCACTCGTTCATTTAGCCGTTTCCGAATAGCAACCAATAATTATTTATGAAAAACAAAATAATGCGCTTCACGTACATTTTTGTATTTATTTGTTGTTTAATTTGACCGTCGCAAGAACAATGTGGAACGTTTTGTCCTTTAATTCTCTGCCTTACACAGATGAAACAATTTCAAATACTGAAAGTGAAGACAGAATATGAGGACAGCATGTGTATGATGAAAACGACTCCAGTTTGTGACCATTCATCGGTCCGTGACGATTCGCAGGATTCAAAGTATGTTTGGCTTTGTTGTCAAAAATGTAATTTATCTTGGCATCATGCAATAGACCGTGACAATTAATGATTAAATAAAGGGGAACGTGTAGCCAAAAAATATCCTGCCAGCCGCCGGATTGTTCCGTGCCGCTCTCCCAACTGAGCTATTCCGGCTGACAATGATTTTAACCTATTATTGTGTTTTTATTGGTAGGTCGTTACATTGTCCTCCACAAAGTGATAGGCTAAATTGCAGACTGATATACCCCAGCAATAAATAACAGAAACACGAGCAGTCCGGAAGAGGTAAAACCCCACTCGTTCATTTAGCCGTTTCCGAATAGCAACCAATAATTATTTATGAAAAACAAAATAATGCGCTTCACGTACATTTTTGTATTTATTTGTTGTTTAATTTGACCGTCGCAAGAACAATGTGGAACGTTTTGTCCTTTAATTCTCTGCCTTACACAGATGAAACAATTTCAAATACTGAAAGTGAAGACAGAATATGAGGACAGCATGTGTATGATGAAAACGACTCCAGTTTGTGACCATTCATCGGTCCGTGACGATTCGCAGGATTCAAAGTATGTTTGGCTTTGTTGTCAAAAATGTAATTTATCTTGGCATCATGCAATAGACCGTGACAATTAATGATTAAATAAAGGGGAACGTGTAGCCAAAAAATATCCTGCCAGCCGCCGGATTGTTCCGTGCCGCTCTCCCAACTGAGCTATTCCGGCTGACAATGATTTTAACCTATTATTGTGTTTTTATTGGTAGGTCGTTACATTGTCCTCCACAAAGTGATAGGCTAAATTGCAGACTGATATACCCCAGCAATAAATAACAGAAACACGAGCAGTCCGGAAGAGGTAAAACCCCACTCGTTCATTTAGCCGTTTCCGAATAGCAACCAATAATTATTTATGAAAAACAAAATAATGCGCTTCACGTACATTTTTGTATTTATTTGTTGTTTAATTTGACCGTCGCAAGAACAATGTGGAACGTTTTGTCCTTTAATTCTCTGCCTTACACAGATGAAACAATTTCAAATACTGAAAGTGAAGACAGAATATGAGGACAGCATGTGTATGATGAAAACGACTCCAGTTTGTGACCATTCATCGGTCCGTGACGATTCGCAGGATTCAAAGTATGTTTGGCTTTGTTGTCAAAAATGTAATTTATCTTGGCATCATGCAATAGACCGTGACAATTAATGATTAAATAAAGGGAAACGGGTAGCCAAAAAATATCCTGCCAGCCGCCGGATTGTTCCGTGCCGGAACCCGGGATTGAACCGGGGGCCTTTAGATCTTCAGTCTAACGCTCTCCCAACTGAGCTATTCCGGCTGACAATGATTTTAACCTATTATTGTGCTTTTATTGGTAGGTCGTTACATTGTCTTCCACAAAGTGATAGGCTAAATTGCAGACTGATATACCCCAGCAATAAATAACAGAAACACGAGCAGTCCGGAAGAGGTAAAACCCCACTCGTTCATTTAGCCGTTTCCGAATAGCAACCAATAATTATTTATGAAAAACAAAATAATGCGCTTCACGTACATTTTTGTATTTATTTGTTGTTTAATTTGACCGTCGCAAGAACAATGTGGAACGTTTTGTCCTTTAATTCTCTGCCTTACACAGATGAAACAATTTCAAATACTGAAAGTGAAGACAGAATATGAGGACAGCATGTGTATGATGAAAACGACTCCAGTTTGTGACCATTCATCGGTCCGTGACGATTCGCAGGATTCAAAGTATGTTTGGCTTTGTTGTCAAAAATGTAATTTATCTTGGCATCATGCAATAGACCGTGACAATTAATGATTAAATAAAGGGAAACGGGTAGCCAAAAAATATCCTGCCAGCCGCCGGATTGTTCCGTGCCGCTCTCCCAACTGAGCTATTCCGGCTGACAATGATTTTAACCTATTATTGTGTTTTTATTGGTAGGTCGTTACATTGTCCTCCACAAAGTGATAGGCTAAATTGCAGACTGATATACCCCAGCAATAAATAACAGAAACACGAGCAGTCCGGAAGAGGTAAAACCCCACTCGTTCATTTAGCCGTTTCCGAATAGCAACCAATAATTATTTATGAAAAACAAAATAATGCGCTTCACGTACATTTTTGTATTTATTTGTTGTTTAATTTGACCGTCGCAAGAACAACGTGGAACGTTTTGTCCTTTAATTCTCTGCCTTACACAGATGAAACAATTTCAAATACTGAAAGTGAAGACAGAATATGAGGACAGCATGTGTATGATGAAAACGACTCCAGTTTGTGACCATTCATCGGTCCGTGACGATTCGCAGGATTCAAAGTATGTTTGGCTTTGTTGTCAAAAATGTAATTTATCTTGGCATCATGCAATAGACCGTGACAATTAATGATTAAATAAAGGGAAACGGGTAGCCAAAAAATATCCTGCCAGCCGCCGGATTGTTCCGTGCCGGAACCCGGGATTGAACCGGGGGCCTTTAGATCTTCAGTCTAACGTTCTCCCAACTGAGCTATTCCGGCTGACAATGATTTTAACCTATTATTGTGCTTTTATTGGTAGGTCGTTACATTGTCTTCCACAAAGTGATAGGCTAAATTGCAGACTGATATACCCCAGCAATAAATAACAGAAACACGAGCAGTCCGGAAGAGGTAAAACCCCACTCGTTCATTTAGCCGTTTCCGAATAGCAACCAATAATTATTTATGAAAAACAAAATAATGCGCTTCACGTACATTTTTGTATTTATTTGTTGTTTAATTTGACCGTCGCAAGAACAATGTGGAACGTTTTGTCCTTTAATTCTCTGCCTTACACAGATGAAACAATTTCAAATACTGAAAGTGAAGACAGAATATGAGGACAGCATGTGTATGATGAAAACGACTCCAGTTTGTGACCATTCATCGGTCCGTGACGATTCGCAGGATTCAAAGTATGTTTGGCTTTGTTGTCAAAAATGTAATTTATCTTGGCATCATGCAATAGACCGTGACAATTAATGATTAAATAAAGGGGAACGTGTAGCCAAAAAATATCCTGCCAGCCGCCGGATTGTTCCGTGCCGCTCTCCCAACTGAGCTATTCCGGCTGACAATGATTTTAACCTATTATTGTGTTTTTATTGGTAGGTCGTTACATTGTCCTCCACAAAGTGATAGGCTAAATTGCAGACTGATATACCCCAGCAATAAATAACAGAAACACGAGCAGTCCGGAAGAGGTAAAACCCCACTCGTTCATTTAGCCGTTTCCGAATAGCAACCAATAATTATTTATGAAAAACAAAATAATGCGCTTCACGTACATTTTTGTATTTATTTGTTGTTTAATTTGACCGTCGCAAGAACAATGTGGAACGTTTTGTCCTTTAATTCTCTGCCTTACACAGATGAAACAATTTCAAATACTGAAAGTGAAGACAGAATATGAGGACAGCATGTGTATGATGAAAACGACTCCAGTTTGTGACCATTCATCGGTCCGTGACGATTCGCAGGATTCAAAGTATGTTTGGCTTTGTTGTCAAAAATGTAATTTATCTTGGCATCATGCAATAGACCGTGACAATTAATGATTAAATAAAGGGAAACGGGTAGCCAAAAAATATCCTGCCAGCCGCCGGATTGTTCCGTGCCGGAACCCGGGATTGAACCGGGGGCCTTTAGATCTTCAGTCTAACGCTCTCCCAACTGAGCTATTCCGGCTGACAATGATTTTAACCTATTATTGTGCTTTTATTGGTAGGTCGTTACATTGTCTTCCACAAAGTGATAGGCTAAATTGCAGACTGATATACCCCAGCAATAAATAACAGAAACACGAGCAGTCCGGAAGAGGTAAAACCCCACTCGTTCATTTAGCCGTTTCCGAATAGCAACCAATAATTATTTATGAAAAACAAAATAATGCGCTTCACGTACATTTTTGTATTTATTTGTTGTTTAATTTGACCGTCGCAAGAACAATGTGGAACGTTTTGTCCTTTAATTCTCTGCCTTACACAGATGAAACAATTTCAAATACTGAAAGTGAAGACAGAATATGAGGACAGCATGTGTATGATGAAAACGACTCCAGTTTGTGACCATTCATCGGTCCGTGACGATTCGCAGGATTCAAAGTATGTTTGGCTTTGTTGTCAAAAATGTAATTTATCTTGGCATCATGCAATAGACCGTGACAATTAATGATTAAATAAAGGGGAACGTGTAGCCAAAAAATATCCTGCCAGCCGCCGGATTATTCCGTGCCGCTCTCCCAACTGAGCTATTCCGGCTGACAATGATTTTAACCTATTATTGTGTTTTTATTGGTAGGTCGTTACATTGTCCTCCACAAAGTGATAGGCTAAATTGCAGACTGATATACCCCAGCAATAAATAACAGAAACACGAGCAGTCCGGAAGAGGTAAAACCCCACTCGTTCATTTAGCCGTTTCCGAATAGCAACCAATAATTATTTATGAAAAACAAAATAATGCGCTTCACGTACATTTTTGTATTTATTTGTTGTTTAATTTGACCGTCGCAAGAACAATGTGGAACGTTTTGTCCTTTAATTCTCTGCCTTACACAGATGAAACAATTTCAAATACTGAAAGTGAAGACAGAATATGAGGACAGCATGTGTATGATGAAAACGACTCCAGTTTGTGACCATTCATCGGTCCGTGACGATTCGCAGGATTCAAAGTATGTTTGGCTTTGTTGTCAAAAATGTAATTTATCTTGGCATCATGCAATAGACCGTGACAATTAATGATTAAATAAAGGGAAACGGGTAGCCAAAAAATATCCTGCCAGCCGCCGGATTGTTCCGTGCCGGAACCCGGGATTGAACCGGGGGCCTTTAGATCTTCAGTCTAACGCTCTCCCAACTGAGCTATTCCGGCTGACAATGATTTTAACCTATTATTGTGCTTTTATTGGTAGGTCGTTACATTGTCTTCCACAAAGTGATAGGCTAAATTGCAGACTGATATACCCCAGCAATAAATAACAGAAACACGAGCAGTCCGGAAGAGGTAAAACCCCACTCGTTCATTTAGCCGTTTCCGAATAGCAACCAATAATTATTTATGAAAAACAAAATAATGCGCTTCACGTACATTTTTGTATTTATTTGTTGTTTAATTTGACCGTCGCAAGAACAATGTGGAACGTTTTGTCCTTTAATTCTCTGCCTTACACAGATGAAACAATTTCAAATACTGAAAGTGAAGACAGAATATGAGGACAGCATGTGTATGATGAAAACGACTCCAGTTTGTGACCATTCATCGGTCCGTGACGATTCGCAGGATTCAAAGTATGTTTGGCTTTGTTGTCAAAAATGTAATTTATCTTGGCATCATGCAATAGACCGTGACAATTAATGATTAAATAAAGGGGAACGTGTAGCCAAAAAATATCCTGCCAGCCGCCGGATTGTTCCGTGCCGCTCTCCCAACTGAGCTATTCCGGCTGACAATGATTTTAACCTATTATTGTGTTTTTATTGGTAGGTCGTTACATTGTCCTCCACAAAGTGATAGGCTAAATTGCAGACTGATATACCCCAGCAATAAATAACAGAAACACGAGCAGTCCGGAAGAGGTAAAACCCCACTCGTTCATTTAGCCGTTTCCGAATAGCAACCAATAATTATTTATGAAAAACAAAATAATGCGCTTCACGTACATTTTTGTATTTATTTGTTGTTTAATTTGACCGTCGCAAGAACAATGTGGAACGTTTTGTCCTTTAATTCTCTGCCTTACACAGATGAAACAATTTCAAATACTGAAAGTGAAGACAGAATATGAGGACAGCATGTGTATGATGAAAACGACTCCAGTTTGTGACCATTCATCGGTCCGTGACGATTCGCAGGATTCAAAGTATGTTTGGCTTTGTTGTCAAAAATGTAATTTATCTTGGCATCATGCAATAGACCGTGACAATTAATGATTAAATAAAGGGGAACGTGTAGCCAAAAAATATCCTGCCAGCCGCCGGATTGTTCCGTGCCGCTCTCCCAACTGAGCTATTCCGGCTGACAATGATTTTAACCTATTATTGTGTTTTTATTGGTAGGTCGTTACATTGTCCTCCACAAAGTGATAGGCTAAATTGCAGACTGATATACCCCAGCAATAAATAACAGAAACACGAGCAGTCCGGAAGAGGTAAAACCCCACTCGTTCATTTAGCCGTTTCCGAATAGCAACCAATAATTATTTATGAAAAACAAAATAATGCGCTTCACGTACATTTTTGTATTTATTTGTTGTTTAATTTGACCGTCGCAAGAACAATGTGGAACGTTTTGTCCTTTAATTCTCTGCCTTACACAGATGAAACAATTTCAAATACTGAAAGTGAAGACAGAATATGAGGACAGCATGTGTATGATGAAAACGACTCCAGTTTGTGACCATTCATCGGTCCGTGACGATTCGCAGGATTCAAAGTATGTTTGGCTTTGTTGTCAAAAATGTAATTTATCTTGGCATCATGCAATAGACCGTGACAATTAATGATTAAATAAAGGGAAACGGGTAGCCAAAAAATATCCTGCCAGCCGCCGGATTGTTCCGTGCCGGAACCCGGGATTGAACCGGGGGCCTTTAGATCTTCAGTCTAACGCTCTCCCAACTGAGCTATTCCGGCTGACAATGATTTTAACCTATTATTGTGCTTTTATTGGTAGGTCGTTACATTGTCTTCCACAAAGTGATAGGCTAAATTGCAGACTGATATACCCCAGCAATAAATAACAGAAACACGAGCAGTCCGGAAGAGGTAAAACCCCACTCGTTCATTTAGCCGTTTCCGAATAGCAACCAATAATTATTTATGAAAAACAAAATAATGCGCTTCACGTACATTTTTGTATTTATTTGTTGTTTAATTTGACCGTCGCAAGAACAATGTGGAACGTTTTGTCCTTTAATTCTCTGCCTTACACAGATGAAACAATTTCAAATACTGAAAGTGAAGACAGAATATGAGGACAGCATGTGTATGATGAAAACGACTCCAGTTTGTGACCATTCATCGGTCCGTGACGATTCGCAGGATTCAAAGTATGTTTGGCTTTGTTGTCAAAAATGTAATTTATCTTGGCATCATGCAATAGACCGTGACAATTAATGATTAAATAAAGGGAAACGGGTAGCCAAAAAATATCCTGCCAGCCGCCGGATTGTTCCGTGCCGGAACCCGGGATTGAACCGGGGGCCTTTAGATCTTCAGTCTAACGCTCTCCCAACTGAGCTATTCCGGCTGACAATGAATTTAACCTATTATTGTGCTTTTATTGGTAGGTCGTTACATTGTCTTCCACAAAGTGATAGGCTAAATTGCAGACTGATATACCCCAGCAATAAATAACAGAAACACGAGCAGTCCGGAAGAGGTAAAACCCCACTCGTTCATTTAGCCGTTTCCGAATAGCAACCAATAATTATTTATGAAAAACAAAATAATGCGCTTCACGTACATTTTTGTATTTATTTGTTGTTTAATTTGACCGTCGCAAGAACAATGTGGAACGTTTTGTCCTTTAATTCTCTGCCTTACACAGATGAAACAATTTCAAATACTGAAAGTGAAGACAGAATATGAGGACAGCATGTGTATGATGAAAACGACTCCAGTTTGTGACCATTCATCGGTCCGTGACGATTCGCAGGATTCAAAGTATGTTTGGCTTTGTAGTCAAAAATGTAATTTATCTTGGCATCATGCAATAGACCGTGACAATTAATGATTAAATAAAGGGAAACGGGTAGCCAAAAAATATCCTGCCAGCCGCCGGATTGTTCCGTGCCGGAACCCGGGATTGAACCGGGGGCCTTTAGATCTTCAGTCTAACGCTCTCCCAACTGAGCTATTCCGGCTGACAATGATTTTAACCTATTATTGTGTTTTTATTGGTAGGTCGTTACATTGTCTTCCACAAAGTGATAGGCTAAATTGCAGACTGATATACCCCAGCAATAAATAACAGAAACACGAGCAGTCCGGAAGAGGTAAAACCCCACTCGTTCATTTAGCCGTTTCCGAATAGCAACCAATAATTATTTATGAAAAACAAAATAATGCGCTTCACGTACATTTTTGTATTTATTTGTTGTTTAATTTGACCGTCGCAAGAACAACGTGGAACGTTTTGTCCTTTAATTCTCTGCCTTACACAGATGAAACAATTTCAAATACTGAAAGTGAAGACAGAATATGAGGACAGCATGTGTATGATGAAAACGACTCCAGTTTGTGACCATTCATCGGTCCGTGACGATTCGCAGGATTCAAAGTATGTTTGGCTTTGTTGTCAAAAATGTAATTTATCTTGGCATCATGCAATAGACCGTGACAATTAATGATTAAATAAAGGGAAACGGGTAGCCAAAAAATATCCTGCCAGCCGCCGGATTGTTCCGTGCCGGAACCCGGGATTGAACCGGGGGCCTTTAGATCTTCAGTCTAACGCTCTCCCAACTGAGCTATTCCGGCTGACAATGATTTTAACCTATTATTGTGCTTTTATTGGTAGGTCGTTACATTGTCTTCCACAAAGTGATAGGCTAAATTGCAGACTGATATACCCCAGCAATAAATAACAGAAACACGAGCAGTCCGGAAGAGGTAAAACCCCACTCGTTCATTTAGCCGTTTCCGAATAGCAACCAATAATTATTTATGAAAAACAAAATAATGCGCTTCACGTACATTTTTGTATTTATTTGTTGTTTAATTTGACCGTCGCAAGAACAATGTGGAACGTTTTGTCCTTTAATTCTCTGCCTTACACAGATGAAACAATTTCAAATACTGAAAGTGAAGACAGAATATGAGGACAGCATGTGTATGATGAAAACGACTCCAGTTTGTGACCATTCATCGGTCCGTGACGATTCGCAGGATTCAAAGTATGTTTGGCTTTGTTGTCAAAAATGTAATTTATCTTGGCATCATGCAATAGACCGTGACAATTAATGATTAAATAAAGGGGAACGTGTAGCCAAAAAATATCCTGCCAGCCGCCGGATTGTTCCGTGCCGCTCTCCCAACTGAGCTATTCCGGCTGACAATGATTTTAACCTATTATTGTGTTTTTATTGGTAGGTCGTTACATTGTCCTCCACAAAGTGATAGGCTAAATTGCAGACTGATATACCCCAGCAATAAATAACAGAAACACGAGCAGTCCGGAAGAGGTAAAACCCCACTCGTTCATTTAGCCGTTTCCGAATAGCAACCAATAATTATTTATGAAAAACAAAATAATGCGCTTCACGTACATTTTTGTATTTATTTGTTGTTTAATTTGACCGTCGCAAGAACAATGTGGAACGTTTTGTCCTTTAATTCTCTGCCTTACACAGATGAAACAATTTCAAATACTGAAAGTGAAGACAGAATATGAGGACAGCATGTGTATGATGAAAACGACTCCAGTTTGTGACCATTCATCGGTCCGTGACGATTCGCAGGATTCAAAGTATGTTTGGCTTTGTTGTCAAAAATGTAATTTATCTTGGCATCATGCAATAGACCGTGACAATTAATGATTAAATAAAGGGAAACGGGTAGCCAAAAAATATCCTGCCAGCCGCCGGATTGTTCCGTGCCGGAACCCGGGATTGAACCGGGGGCCTTTAGATCTTCAGTCTAACGCTCTCCCAACTGAGCTATTCCGGCTGACAATGATTTTAACCTATTATTGTGCTTTTATTGGTAGGTCGTTACATTGTCTTCCACAAAGTGATAGGCTAAATTGCAGACTGATATACCCCAGCAATAAATAACAGAAACACGAGCAGTCCGGAAGAGGTAAAACCCCACTCGTTCATTTAGCCGTTTCCGAATAGCAACCAATAATTATTTATGAAAAACAAAATAATGCGCTTCACGTACATTTTTGTATTTATTTGTTGTTTAATTTGACCGTCGCAAGAACAATGTGGAACGTTTTGTCCTTTAATTCTCTGCCTTACACAGATGAAACAATTTCAAATACTGAAAGTGAAGACAGAATATGAGGACAGCATGTGTATGATGAAAACGACTCCAGTTTGTGACCATTCATCGGTCCGTGACGATTCGCAGGATTCAAAGTATGTTTGGCTTTGTTGTCAAAAATGTAATTTATCTTGGCATCATGCAATAGACCGTGACAATTAATGATTAAATAAAGGGGAACGTGTAGCCAAAAAATATCCTGCCAGCCGCCGGATTGTTCCGTGCCGCTCTCCCAACTGAGCTATTCCGGCTGACAATGATTTTAACCTATTATTGTGTTTTTATTGGTAGGTCGTTACATTGTCCTCCACAAAGTGATAGGCTAAATTGCAGACTGATATACCCCAGCAATAAATAACAGAAACACGAGCAGTCCGGAAGAGGTAAAACCCCACTCGTTCATTTAGCCGTTTCCGAATAGCAACCAATAATTATTTATGAAAAACAAAATAATGCGCTTCACGTACATTTTTGTATTTATTTGTTGTTTAATTTGACCGTCGCAAGAACAATGTGGAACGTTTTGTCCTTTAATTCTCTGCCTTACACAGATGAAACAATTTCAAATACTGAAAGTGAAGACAGAATATGAGGACAGCATGTGTATGATGAAAACGACTCCAGTTTGTGACCATTCATCGGTCCGTGACGATTCGCAGGATTCAAAGTATGTTTGGCTTTGTTGTCAAAAATGTAATTTATCTTGGCATCATGCAATAGACCGTGACAATTAATGATTAAATAAAGGGGAACGTGTAGCCAAAAAATATCCTGCCAGCCGCCGGATTGTTCCGTGCCGCTCTCCCAACTGAGCTATTCCGGCTGACAATGATTTTAACCTATTATTGTGTTTTTATTGGTAGGTCGTTACATTGTCCTCCACAAAGTGATAGGCTAAATTGCAGACTGATATACCCCAGCAATAAATAACAGAAACACGAGCAGTCCGGAAGAGGTAAAACCCCACTCGTTCATTTAGCCGTTTCCGAATAGCAACCAATAATTATTTATGAAAAACAAAATAATGCGCTTCACGTACATTTTTGTATTTATTTGTTGTTTAATTTGACCGTCGCAAGAACAATGTGGAACGTTTTGTCCTTTAATTCTCTGCCTTACACAGATGAAACAATTTCAAATACTGAAAGTGAAGACAGAATATGAGGACAGCATGTGTATGATGAAAACGACTCCAGTTTGTGACCATTCATCGGTCCGTGACGATTCGCAGGATTCAAAGTATGTTTGGCTTTGTTGTCAAAAATGTAATTTATCTTGGCATCATGCAATAGACCGTGACAATTAATGATTAAATAAAGGGAAACGGGTAGCCAAAAAATATCCTGCCAGCCGCCGGATTGTTCCGTGCCGGAACCCGGGATTGAACCGGGGGCCTTTAGATCTTCAGTCTAACGCTCTCCCAACTGAGCTATTCCGGCTGACAATGATTTTAACCTATTATTGTGCTTTTATTGGTAGGTCGTTACATTGTCTTCCACAAAGTGATAGGCTAAATTGCAGACTGATATACCCCAGCAATAAATAACAGAAACACGAGCAGTCCGGAAGAGGTAAAACCCCACTCGTTCATTTAGCCGTTTCCGAATAGCAACCAATAATTATTTATGAAAAACAAAATAATGCGCTTCACGTACATTTTTGTATTTATTTGTTGTTTAATTTGACCGTCGCAAGAACAATGTGGAACGTTTTGTCCTTTAATTCTCTGCCTTACACAGATGAAACAATTTCAAATACTGAAAGTGAAGACAGAATATGAGGACAGCATGTGTATGATGAAAACGACTCCAGTTTGTGACCATTCATCGGTCCGTGACGATTCGCAGGATTCAAAGTATGTTTGGCTTTGTTGTCAAAAATGTAATTTATCTTGGCATCATGCAATAGACCGTGACAATTAATGATTAAATAAAGGGAAACGGGTAGCCAAAAAATATCCTGCCAGCCGCCGGATTGTTCCGTGCCGGAACCCGGGATTGAACCGGGGGCCTTTAGATCTTCAGTCTAACGCTCTCCCAACTGAGCTATTCCGGCTGACAATGAATTTAACCTATTATTGTGCTTTTATTGGTAGGTCGTTACATTGTCTTCCACAAAGTGATAGGCTAAATTGCAGACTGATATACCCCAGCAATAAATAACAGAAACACGAGCAGTCCGGAAGAGGTAAAACCCCACTCGTTCATTTAGCCGTTTCCGAATAGCAACCAATAATTATTTATGAAAAACAAAATAATGCGCTTCACGTACATTTTTGTATTTATTTGTTGTTTAATTTGACCGTCGCAAGAACAATGTGGAACGTTTTGTCCTTTAATTCTCTGCCTTACACAGATGAAACAATTTCAAATACTGAAAGTGAAGACAGAATATGAGGACAGCATGTGTATGATGAAAACGACTCCAGTTTGTGACCATTCATCGGTCCGTGACGATTCGCAGGATTCAAAGTATGTTTGGCTTTGTAGTCAAAAATGTAATTTATCTTGGCATCATGCAATAGACCGTGACAATTAATGATTAAATAAAGGGAAACGGGTAGCCAAAAAATATCCTGCCAGCCGCCGGATTGTTCCGTGCCGGAACCCGGGATTGAACCGGGGGCCTTTAGATCTTCAGTCTAACGCTCTCCCAACTGAGCTATTCCGGCTGACAATGATTTTAACCTATTATTGTGTTTTTATTGGTAGGTCGTTACATTGTCTTCCACAAAGTGATAGGCTAAATTGCAGACTGATATACCCCAGCAATAAATAACAGAAACACGAGCAGTCCGGAAGAGGTAAAACCCCACTCGTTCATTTAGCCGTTTCCGAATAGCAACCAATAATTATTTATGAAAAACAAAATAATGCGCTTCACGTACATTTTTGTATTTATTTGTTGTTTAATTTGACCGTCGCAAGAACAACGTGGAACGTTTTGTCCTTTAATTCTCTGCCTTACACAGATGAAACAATTTCAAATACTGAAAGTGAAGACAGAATATGAGGACAGCATGTGTATGATGAAAACGACTCCAGTTTGTGACCATTCATCGGTCCGTGACGATTCGCAGGATTCAAAGTATGTTTGGCTTTGTTGTCAAAAATGTAATTTATCTTGGCATCATGCAATAGACCGTGACAATTAATGATTAAATAAAGGGAAACGGGTAGCCAAAAAATATCCTGCCAGCCGCCGGATTGTTCCGTGCCGGAACCCGGGATTGAACCGGGGGCCTTTAGATCTTCAGTCTAACGCTCTCCCAACTGAGCTATTCCGGCTGACAATGATTTTAACCTATTATTGTGCTTTTATTGGTAGGTCGTTACATTGTCTTCCACAAAGTGATAGGCTAAATTGCAGACTGATATACCCCAGCAATAAATAACAGAAACACGAGCAGTCCGGAAGAGGTAAAACCCCACTCGTTCATTTAGCCGTTTCCGAATAGCAACCAATAATTATTTATGAAAAACAAAATAATGCGCTTCACGTACATTTTTGTATTTATTTGTTGTTTAATTTGACCGTCGCAAGAACAATGTGGAACGTTTTGTCCTTTAATTCTCTGCCTTACACAGATGAAACAATTTCAAATACTGAAAGTGAAGACAGAATATGAGGACAGCATGTGTATGATGAAAACGACTCCAGTTTGTGACCATTCATCGGTCCGTGACGATTCGCAGGATTCAAAGTATGTTTGGCTTTGTTGTCAAAAATGTAATTTATCTTGGCATCATGCAATAGACCGTGACAATTAATGATTAAATAAAGGGGAACGTGTAGCCAAAAAATATCCTGCCAGCCGCCGGATTGTTCCGTGCCGCTCTCCCAACTGAGCTATTCCGGCTGACAATGATTTTAACCTATTATTGTGCTTTTATTGGTAGGTCGTTACATTGTCTTCCACAAAGTGATAGGCTAAATTGCAGACTGATATACCCCAGCAATAAATAACAGAAACACGAGCAGTCCGGAAGAGGTAAAACCCCACTCGTTCATTTAGCCGTTTCCGAATAGCAACCAATAATTATTTATGAAAAAAAAAATAATGCGCTTCACGTACATTTTTGTATTTATTTGTTGTTTAATTTGACCGTCGCAAGAACAATGTGGAACGTTTTGTCCTTTAATTCTCTGCCTTACACAGATGAAACAATTTCAAATACTGAAAGTGAAGACAGAATATGAGGACAGCATGTGTATGATGAAAACGACTCCAGTTTGTGACCATTCATCGGTCCGTGACGATTCGCAGGATTCAAAGTATGTTTGGCTTTGTTGTCAAAAATGTAATTTATCTTGGCATCATGCAATAGACCGTGACAATTAATGATTAAATAAAGGGAAACGGGTAGCCAAAAAATATCCTGCCAGCCGCCGGATTGTTCCGTGCCGGAACCCGGGATTGAACCGGGGGCCTTTAGATCTTCAGTCTAACGCTCTCCCAACTGAGCTTTTTTTTTATCTTTATTTAAAATAATTCATATACATTACATTAAAAACAATTTCTAATACATAATTATATTACAGTTATAATGCTATTTATGTAATTCGAAGTTTACTCCTAAATTAATTAATGAGTTACATATTAAAAACAATTACACCATTTGTTTCTTGTACGATAGTATTATCTGACAGAAAGTTCTTTTCAAACACTTTTCTCATATCTTTTAATTTACATAGGTATTCATAAAAATATACAACATAATGTTTTAAAGTATATGAAAATAGTCTAATCAAGTCAATATTATTCTGTCCATTTTTAACTAAATTTCTCCTTCGTAATACACAATATCTAGCAATTGATAACATGAAATTTAGAAATATTACATTTACACCTTTCATTGTATTTGTGAGTCCAAACATAAATATTTCTTCATATACTACCAAAGTCATCTTATCTGAGTTACAGTTCTCAAACAAAATTTCAATTTTTTCTTGAATGTGTTGATGAAATTCTACAAGTTGTTCACAAGAAATAAACAAATGTGTGATACTTTCTATTTCATTTTCACATATTTCACATTCTTCATAATCTATCAGTTTCATTTTCATTAATTTAGTATTGGTAAATATACTGTGATGTGCAATTTTAAAATCTACTTCTATCATTTTAGAAGGTTTCCAATGGAAATTAACAATTGTCCATATTCTATATAATTCAGTTTCTTCTATATCAAAAATTTCTTTCCATTTCTCATAACATATTGGTAATTCATATAACTTTTCTACAACCATCACATACAATTGTTTTGTTGTACATAATTTGAAATCTAATATTTTACTATCTCTATTTACATTAATATCTACCGTTCTATTGTTTTTCCTGTTGTGTATTTCAGTTTGAATAGTTTTAGTCCAATCTTCTGGTATTGCAGACTTGAGTACATCTATTCTTTTTACAATATTATTACTATCGCAATCACTATCTATATTACATATCATTTCAACAATTGCTTTGTTTGGTAAAAAACCTGTCTTGACTTCATAACATATATCTTTCAATTGTACTATGCCAGCTTTTATAAAATCATGCCATATGATAATCTTTCCACAATGTAATATTTTGGGGTTATAAAATAATGGTTGATCATAAATGTTTTCAATACTATGTTGAAAAATAACATGTTCTCTGATATTATTAAAAGATTTCAGCATTTCTCTGTAAATGTTTGGAACACATAACATAGCTTTATCTGGTAATGTCATATATATTATTTCATCCCCTAATTTCATATCATATATCTTTGATAAAAAGTATTTAAAAATATATTTCCATAATACATTACAGTCATTATCTAAAAATCGTATCATAAATTTGAGTCTAAATGCATTTATTTTTGATACAATATCAGGTAATTGCAAACCACCATTACATTTTTCATTAATAATAGTATTATATTTTACTAAATGTGAACCATTGTTCCATATAAAATTGACACATGCTGTTTTAATTTCACGTAGAGCCCAATCGGGTATACATGTTACAAATAATGTGTACCATATTCTGGACATTAATAGGGTAGAGACAACATGTACTCTCCCTTGTATTGTTAAGTGTCTCTGTATCCACATGTTTAATAATGTTTTAATTTTGGCAACCTTTTCTCTCCAATTTAAATTATCACATACAATTTGATCTTTGCCAATATATACACCGAGTAATAATATCTCTTTTTCACATATTGTTAAACCATACCTTATTTTTTCGGTATCTGAAATAGTACCTATTCCAATTGGCAGTATTTCTGATTTTTGTTTGTTTATTTTTGCTCCAGAGCTAGCTTCATATTTTTCAAAAACTTTAAAAATTTCTCCAACAGATTCTTTATTTGACACTGTTAAGGTAGTGTCATCTGCATGTTGAAAAATGAGTGCTTCTTTGTCTGAATTTGGAATTTGAATTCCAGATATTTTACTATTCATCTTAATATTACACTGTAAAGGTTCAGCAGCTAACACATAAAGTAAAGCACTAATAGGACATCCTTGTCTTATACCATTTTCAATGCTAAAATATTTGGTTAAAAAACCATTACATTTTACAGTACTATTTATCTTATTATAAAAAATCATAATCCATTTAATAAATACATCACCAAATCCAAATTTTTTCAAGACATTAAAAATATATTGATGACTCACACGATCAAAGGCCTTTTCTTGATCTATTTTTATTACATAACCTTCAAGTTCATCCCTTTCTACTAGTGTAATTACATCTCTAACATTTGCAATGTTATTTGAAATATCTCTACCTATGATACAACATGTTTGGTTTTCTGATATAATTTTGGGTAAAACTTTTTTAAATCTATTTGCCATAATTCTGGCTAATATCTTATAATCTACTTGTAACAAAGATATCGGTCTATAATTTTTTAATACTCTTCTGTCACCCTTTTTCTTGTATATTAAACTGAGAATACCAGCTCTCATTGACCTAGATAATTTCCCTTCAACATATACAGTATTAAATATTTTAAAAAGTATATGATTTAAACAGTCATAAAATTTACAATAAAATTCTGTGGTTAGACCATCTGATCCAGGACTTTTATTTTTTGACATATTCACTAAAGCTTCAATTATTTCATCATATGATATTTCTGTATCACACATAATTTTATCATCATCATCTATTTCATTATTTACAGATTGAAGAAAATCTTCCATTTTATCAACATTTACATCTACACATGAATATAATTTTTTATAAAATGTATATTCCATTTCTAAAATACTATCTGTATCACTAATTACATCATTTTGCTCATTTATTAATTCTTTTACTGCATTACTTTCTTGTTTATATTTTTCAAGATTAAGAAAAAACTTAGTATTTTTATCACCTTCAGTCGCCCATATGGCCTTTGACCTAAGGACTGCACCTTTACATTTTTCTAACTCATAATTTTTTAATTCTAACTTTAAATTTTCTAATTTGGTAATATCTATATTTACACCATCAGCATGCATAGCACACAATCTTTGCATTTTATTTTGTATATAATAAAATTCTTTTCTTTTTTCTTTTGCCAAATTTTCAGAAAAAATTTGTGAACATTTTTTAATTTTATACTTTAGATTATCCCACCATACCAGAGGTTCTGTAGTATACAACCTACATTCTACAGCTTCTGATATGATATCCTTTACTCTTTTTACATATTCTTCATTTGATAAAAGAGAATTATTCAGGACCCATATTCCTGGTCCTCTTTCTATATTACAAAAATTAAAATTCATAATTACAAAAGTATGATCACTCAATGCAGTTTCATTATAAAATACATTTTGTACATTGCTTGACAGATCTTTACTGATTAAATAATAATCAATTCTGCTCTGTTGTAATACATCATTAGACAATCTTTTCCATGAAAAAATTCGTTTTGTTTTATTTCGACATCTCCATACATCATATACATTACATTTATTCATTATATCATACATTTCTAAGTAAGCCTCATCCACTATATGTTTCGATTGATAACCTCTGTCTAAATTAGACAATGATGTATTAAAATCTCCACCTATTATTAAATTATCTAACTTTTCAATATAATTCTTTATAAACTTAAAGAAATTACATTTTTCTGAACATATATTTGGTGCATATATAGATATAAAATTATAAAACTTATATTCATCTTCATATGAAATATGTATAAATCTACCATTATTATCACTATGTACCAATTTTGTTTTGTCTTTATATAAATTGTTAACCATAATAGCAACACCTTGTCTACTATTTATACCATTACTTGTATATATTTTACCTTCATACATATCTTCTATTCCTTCTACATAATCATTGTCCCAAAATGTTTCTTGTAACATTGTAAAACTAATATTCTTTTCATAAAGTACAGATACAAAATTCTGAAAATTATCAACATTTTTAAGTCCATTGCAATTAAATGAACATAATAGAACCATACTGACTACTAGAAGACAAAAATATATTAATATATCCATTTTATTTTTCATTTATACTTTGCTTACTTCTGTTTACATTTACATTTGGTATAACTTTTATGCTAGATCTCCTTTCAGCCCTTCGTTCTTTTTTCTTATTTTTTCTTATTTGTTTAGTACTCAGATTAATATTTGTGTTTTGTGTCGATAAAGTACCGCTTATGTTTTTACTCCCTTCTTCCATATCTTCCTGTATGTCTAAGACTAACGAATCATCTATATCCATTTCATCACCTGTGGTGGTTTCACCATCAACAGTTTTATTTCCAATATTACCATTTTTTATCACCTTTAAGGGCGATTTTTCGTTCATTACTATCTCATGTGGATCAGGTGATTTTTCTATATCACCTCCAGTAGTGATTATGTTATCACCACTAAAGGTGCTATCATCTTCATCTGAATTGTCTAAGGAGATCTCTTTTATATTATCTTTTCGGGCCTTTTTTTTCTCTTTGTTTTTCCTCTCCTTCTCGTTGACTAACTCATCAACTGAAGTGATACATTCAATATCATCTCCAGCTACCTCTCTATTTTCTACAACCAATTTTTCTGTTTCATTAGAGTCAGACAATTTTCTTTTTCTATCAACACTTGAAATATTTTCAGTGTGCACAACAGCTTCTACCAATATTTCATTTGCTTTCACAAAAGTATCCTTATCATTGCTTTTATCATTATTTGTATCTTCATCTACATTTATCGCTGTTATTGTTACTTCAGTGTCAACATCAAGATTAGCATTTGAGCAGTCACATGTGGCTGTATTGCATTTTTGACATATACATTCACATGGATTGTTGCTACAATCCTGACATATACAAATACATGGATCATTGCCACAATACATACAATTATCATTACACTCACAAGGGAAATGACCACATTTAATACAAAGACAAATACACTTATCTCTACCACATGCAAAGCAACTACTACACATACAGTTAATTTTACCGCAATTGTCACATTCTTGATCTTCCTTTTCTTTTCTTCTGCCATGTTCACTGCTTTTCGGGGCTCCAAATCCATTTCTACCATAACCATTGCCAATCCCATCATTACCATGTCTGTCACCATTATGATCATCATAATGGCATCGTCCATCATATCTGGTTTCATCGCTTTCATCATTTTCACAACAACTACAATTCAATGGAAATTCTTTACATCTTATGCACTCTTTTGTATGGCATCGCCTCTTTGTGTGACCTTGTTCTCCACATCTTTTACATATAAAGTGTGGGCATTGTCTTTGGACATGTTCGGCAGACATACACAATGAACATACCTTAGTCTGATTGTTATGCACCACTCTATAATACTTGGTTGTTGATCCCTGTTTAAATCCTATAGTCCATGGCAGTGCCACAAATCCAGGTGGAAAAACACATTTCACGAAGCGGGTTCCATCTGCAACCTGTGTACCTGGAATAGCTCTTCTATATACAGGTGAGACTAGTTTTATTCCCTTTGCTTGTAGTTTGCTTATAATTTCTTCATCTTCAATATAGGAAGGCAATTTCATGAATGAAACAACAGTAGTGTCAGAAAATATTAAGCTAACATTGTATTCTACATCATTAATTTCTATACCGTGTAATAATTTGACGGCGTTCTCTTTAGAATCAAGAGTGACATCACATGTTCCACTATCAACATTATCTACTACAGCTAGAACCGTGTTTAGACCTGTTATTGCTTCTGTTTCTTCTATTACTTTTATTGCTTCTCCTTTTGTTATTTGTAAACCTTCTATTCTTATTGTAATATCTCTAGTGTATGAATTTCTATTAGTTACATAACTCTGTTTGTGTAAATTATTAACATTTCTTCTAATTCGGTTTTGCTCCGATTCCGCCATTCTGGAAAAATGTAAGCAAGTACAGCCCAATACAATAACAACCAGTCGAACGCACCCAATCAATCAACCCCCCTCCACCTAACGATTTTAAACCGCTGGTGTAGGGGTTTAAACGTTCTAATCAGACAACTGCAATTATATATTGTTCATAATATGATAAATGTTCATCACAGTACCTTTGATATGAATCATCAAGTGATTAATCCGAAAGAATCAACGAAAGTTCATCTACGAAATTTCACACCTCCTTTACATGGGCTGTGCTTTATTCCTTGGCATCATGCAATAGACCGTGACAATTAATGATTAAATAAAGGGAAACGGGTAGCCAAAAAATATCCTGCCAGCCGCCGGATTGTTCCGTGCCGGAACCCGGGATTGAACCGGGGGCCTTTAGATCTTCAGTCTAACGCTCTCCCAACTGAGCTATTCCGGCTGACAATGATTTTAACCTATTATTGTGCTTTTATTGGTAGGTCGTTACATTGTCTTCCACAAAGTGATAGGCTAAATTGCAGACTGATATACCCCAGCAATAAATAACAGAAACACGAGCAGTCCGGAAGAGGTAAAACCCCACTCGTTCATTTAGCCGTTTCCGAATAGCAACCAATAATTATTTATGAAAAACAAAATAATGCGCTTCACGTACATTTTTGTATTTATTTGTTGTTTAATTTGACCGTCGCAAGAACAATGTGGAACGTTTTGTCCTTTAATTCTCTGCCTTACACAGATGAAACAATTTCAAATACTGAAAGTGAAGACAGAATATGAGGACAGCATGTGTATGATGAAAACGACTCCAGTTTGTGACCATTCATCGGTCCGTGACGATTCGCAGGATTCAAAGTATGTTTGGCTTTGTTGTCAAAAATGTAATTTATCTTGGCATCATGCAATAGACCGTGACAATTAATGATTAAATAAAGGGGAACGTGTAGCCAAAAAATATCCTGCCAGCCGCCGGATTGTTCCGTGCCGCTCTCCCAACTGAGCTATTCCGGCTGACAATGATTTTAACCTATTATTGTGTTTTTATTGGTAGGTCGTTACATTGTCCTCCACAAAGTGATAGGCTAAATTGCAGACTGATATACCACAGCAATAAATAACAGAAACACGAGCAGTCCGGAAGAGGTAAAACCCCACTCGTTCATTTAGCCGTTTCCGAATAGCAACCAATAATTATTTATGAAAAACAAAATAATGCGCTTCACGTACATTTTTGTATTTATTTGTTGTTTAATTTGACCGTCGCAAGAACAATGTGGAACGTTTTGTCCTTTAATTCTCTGCCTTACACAGATGAAACAATTTCAAATACTGAAAGTGAAGACAGAATATGAGGACAGCATGTGTATGATGAAAACGACTCCAGTTTGTGACCATTCATCGGTCCGTGACGATTCGCAGGATTCAAAGTATGTTTGGCTTTGTTGTCAAAAATGTAATTTATCTTGGCATCATGCAATAGACCGTGACAATTAATGATTAAATAAAGGGAAACGGGTAGCCAAAAAATATCCTGCCAGCCGCCGGATTGTTCCGTGCCGGAACCCGGGATTGAACCGGGGGCCTTTAGATCTTCAGTCTAACGCTCTCCCAACTGAGCTATTCCGGCTGACAATGATTTTAACCTATTATTGTGCTTTTATTGGTAGGTCGTTACATTGTCTTCCACAAAGTGATAGGCTAAATTGCAGACTGATATACCCCAGCAATAAATAACAGAAACACGAGCAGTCCGGAAGAGGTAAAACCCCACTCGTTCATTTAGCCGTTTCCGAATAGCAACCAATAATTATTTATGAAAAACAAAATAATGCGCTTCACGTACATTTTTGTATTTATTTGTTGTTTAATTTGACCGTCGCAAGAACAATGTGGAACGTTTTGTCCTTTAATTCTCTGCCTTACACAGATGAAACAATTTCAAATACTGAAAGTGAAGACAGAATATGAGGACAGCATGTGTATGATGAAAACGACTCCAGTTTGTGACCATTCATCGGTCCGTGACGATTCGCAGGATTCAAAGTATGTTTGGCTTTGTTGTCAAAAATGTAATTTATCTTGGCATCATGCAATAGACCGTGACAATTAATGATTAAATAAAGGGAAACGGGTAGCCAAAAAATATCCTGCCAGCCGCCGGATTGTTCCGTGCCGGAACCCGGGATTGAACCGGGGGCCTTTAGATCTTCAGTCTAACGCTCTCCCAACTGAGCTATTCCGGCTGACAATGAATTTAACCTATTATTGTGCTTTTATTGGTAGGTCGTTACATTGTCTTCCACAAAGTGATAGGCTAAATTGCAGACTGATATACCCCAGCAATAAATAACAGAAACACGAGCAGTCCGGAAGAGGTAAAACCCCACTCGTTCATTTAGCCGTTTCCGAATAGCAACCAATAATTATTTATGAAAAACAAAATAATGCGCTTCACGTACATTTTTGTATTTATTTGTTGTTTAATTTGACCGTCGCAAGAACAATGTGGAACGTTTTGTCCTTTAATTCTCTGCCTTACACAGATGAAACAATTTCAAATACTGAAAGTGAAGACAGAATATGAGGACAGCATGTGTATGATGAAAACGACTCCAGTTTGTGACCATTCATCGGTCCGTGACGATTCGCAGGATTCAAAGTATGTTTGGCTTTGTAGTCAAAAATGTAATTTATCTTGGCATCATGCAATAGACCGTGACAATTAATGATTAAATAAAGGGAAACGGGTAGCCAAAAAATATCCTGCCAGCCGCCGGATTGTTCCGTGCCGGAACCCGGGATTGAACCGGGGGCCTTTAGATCTTCAGTCTAACGCTCTCCCAACTGAGCTATTCCGGCTGACAATGATTTTAACCTATTATTGTGTTTTTATTGGTAGGTCGTTACATTGTCTTCCACAAAGTGATAGGCTAAATTGCAGACTGATATACCCCAGCAATAAATAACAGAAACACGAGCAGTCCGGAAGAGGTAAAACCCCACTCGTTCATTTAGCCGTTTCCGAATAGCAACCAATAATTATTTATGAAAAACAAAATAATGCGCTTCACGTACATTTTTGTATTTATTTGTTGTTTAATTTGACCGTCGCAAGAACAACGTGGAACGTTTTGTCCTTTAATTCTCTGCCTTACACAGATGAAACAATTTCAAATACTGAAAGTGAAGACAGAATATGAGGACAGCATGTGTATGATGAAAACGACTCCAGTTTGTGACCATTCATCGGTCCGTGACGATTCGCAGGATTCAAAGTATGTTTGGCTTTGTTGTCAAAAATGTAATTTATCTTGGCATCATGCAATAGACCGTGACAATTAATGATTAAATAAAGGGAAACGGGTAGCCAAAAAATATCCTGCCAGCCGCCGGATTGTTCCGTGCCGGAACCCGGGATTGAACCGGGGGCCTTTAGATCTTCAGTCTAACGCTCTCCCAACTGAGCTATTCCGGCTGACAATGATTTTAACCTATTATTGTGCTTTTATTGGTAGGTCGTTACATTGTCTTCCACAAAGTGATAGGCTAAATTGCAGACTGATATACCCCAGCAATAAATAACAGAAACACGAGCAGTCCGGAAGAGGTAAAACCCCACTCGTTCATTTAGCCGTTTCCGAATAGCAACCAATAATTATTTATGAAAAACAAAATAATGCGCTTCACGTACATTTTTGTATTTATTTGTTGTTTAATTTGACCGTCGCAAGAACAATGTGGAACGTTTTGTCCTTTAATTCTCTGCCTTACACAGATGAAACAATTTCAAATACTGAAAGTGAAGACAGAATATGAGGACAGCATGTGTATGATGAAAACGACTCCAGTTTGTGACCATTCATCGGTCCGTGACGATTCGCAGGATTCAAAGTATGTTTGGCTTTGTTGTCAAAAATGTAATTTATCTTGGCATCATGCAATAGACCGTGACAATTAATGATTAAATAAAGGGGAACGTGTAGCCAAAAAATATCCTGCCAGCCGCCGGATTGTTCCGTGCCGCTCTCCCAACTGAGCTATTCCGGCTGACAATGATTTTAACCTATTATTGTGCTTTTATTGGTAGGTCGTTACATTGTCTTCCACAAAGTGATAGGCTAAATTGCAGACTGATATACCCCAGCAATAAATAACAGAAACACGAGCAGTCCGGAAGAGGTAAAACCCCACTCGTTCATTTAGCCGTTTCCGAATAGCAACCAATAATTATTTATGAAAAACAAAATAATGCGCTTCACGTACATTTTTGTATTTATTTGTTGTTTAATTTGACCGTCGCAAGAACAATGTGGAACGTTTTGTCCTTTAATTCTCTGCCTTACACAGATGAAACAATTTCAAATACTGAAAGTGAAGACAGAATATGAGGACAGCATGTGTATGATGAAAACGACTCCAGTTTGTGACCATTCATCGGTCCGTGACGATTCGCAGGATTCAAAGTATGTTTGGCTTTGTTGTCAAAAATGTAATTTATCTTGGCATCATGCAATAGACCGTGACAATTAATGATTAAATAAAGGGAAACGGGTAGCCAAAAAATATCCTGCCAGCCGCCGGATTGTTCCGTGCCGCTCTCCCAACTGAGCTATTCCGGCTGACAATGATTTTAACCTATTATTGTGCTTTTATTGGTAGGTCGTTACATTGTCTTCCACAAAGTGATAGGCTAAATTGCAGACTGATATACCCCAGCAATAAATAACAGAAACACGAGCAGTCCGGAAGAGGTAAAACCCCACTCGTTCATTTAGCCGTTTCCGAATAGCAACCAATAATTATTTATGAAAAACAAAATAATGCGCTTCACGTACATTTTTGTATTTATTTGTTGTTTAATTTGACCGTCGCAAGAACAATGTGGAACGTTTTGTCCTTTAATTCTCTGCCTTACACAGATGAAACAATTTCAAATACTGAAAGTGAAGACAGAATATGAGGACAGCATGTGTATGATGAAAACGACTCCAGTTTGTGACCATTCATCGGTCCGTGACGATTCGCAGGATTCAAAGTATGTTTGGCTTTGTTGTCAAAAATGTAATTTATCTTGGCATCATGCAATAGACCGTGACAATTAATGATTAAATAAAGGGAAACGGGTAGCCAAAAAATATCCTGCCAGCCGCCGGATTGTTCCGTGCCGGAACCCGGGATTGAACCGGGGGCCTTTAGATCTTCAGTCTAACGCTCTCCCAACTGAGCTATTCCGGCTGACAATGATTTTAACCTATTATTGTGTTTTTATTGGTAGGTCGTTACATTGTCTTCCACAAAGTGATAGGCTAAATTGCAGACTGATATACCCCAGCAATAAATAACAGAAACACGAGCAGTCCGGAAGAGGTAAAACCCCACTCGTTCATTTAGCCGTTTCCGAATAGCAACCAATAATTATTTATGAAAAACAAAATAATGCGCTTCACGTACATTTTTGTATTTATTTGTTGTTTAATTTGACCGTCGCAAGAACAATGTGGAACGTTTTGTCCTTTAATTCTCTGCCTTACACAGATGAAACAATTTCAAATACTGAAAGTGAAGACAGAATATGAGGACAGCATGTGTATGATGAAAACGACTCCAGTTTGTGACCATTCATCGGTCCGTGACGATTCGCAGGATTCAAAGTATGTTTGGCTTTGTTGTCAAAAATGTAATTTATCTTGGCATCATGCAATAGACCGTGACAATTAATGATTAAATAAAGGGAAACGGGTAGCCAAAAAATATCCTGCCAGCCGCCGGATTGTTCCGTGCCGCTCTCCCAACTGAGCTATTCCGGCTGACAATGATTTTAACCTATTATTGTGTTTTTATTGGTAGGTCGTTACATTGTCCTCCACAAAGTGATAGGCTAAATTGCAGACTGATATACCCCAGCAATAAATAACAGAAACACGAGCAGTCCGGAAGAGGTAAAACCCCACTCGTTCATTTTGCCGTTTCCGAATAGCAACCAATAATTATTTATGAAAAACAAAATAATGCGCTTCACGTACATTTTTGTATTTATTTGTTGTTTAATTTGACCGTCGCAAGAACAACGTGGAACGTTTTGTCCTTTAATTCTCTGCCTTACACAGATGAAACAATTTCAAATACTGAAAGTGAAGACAGAATATGAGGACAGCATGTGTATGATGAAAACGACTCCAGTTTGTGACCATTCATCGGTCCGTGACGATTCGCAGGATTCAAAGTATGTTTGGCTTTGTTGTCAAAAATGTAATTTATCTTGGCATCATGCAATAGACCGTGACAATTAATGATTAAATAAAGGGAAACGGGTAGCCAAAAAATATCCTGCCAGCCGCCGGATTGTTCCGTGCCGGAACCCGGGATTGAACCGGGGGCCTTTAGATCTTCAGTCTAACGCTCTCCCAACTGAGCTATTCCGGCTGACAATGATTTTAACCTATTATTGTGCTTTTATTGGTAGGTCGTTACATTGTCTTCCACAAAGTGATAGGCTAAATTGCAGACTGATATACCCCAGCAATAAATAACAGAAACACGAGCAGTCCGGAAGAGGTAAAACCCCACTCGTTCATTTAGCCGTTTCCGAATAGCAACCAATAATTATTTATGAAAAACAAAATAATGCGCTTCACGTACATTTTTGTATTTATTTGTTGTTTAATTTGACCGTCGCAAGAACAATGTGGAACGTTTTGTCCTTTAATTCTCTGCCTTACACAGATGAAACAATTTCAAATACTGAAAGTGAAGACAGAATATGAGGACAGCATGTGTATGATGAAAACGACTCCAGTTTGTGACCATTCATCGGTCCGTGACGATTCGCAGGATTCAAAGTATGTTTGGCTTTGTTGTCAAAAATGTAATTTATCTTGGCATCATGCAATAGACCGTGACAATTAATGATTAAATAAAGGGAAACGGGTAGCCAAAAAATATCCTGCCAGCCGCCGGATTGTTCCGTGCCGGAACCCGGGATTGAACCGGGGGCCTTTAGATCTTCAGTCTAACGCTCTCCCAACTGAGCTATTCCGGCTGACAATGATTTTAACCTATTATTGTGCTTTTATTGGTAGGTCGTTACATTGTCTTCCACAAAGTGATAGGCTAAATTGCAGACTGATATACCCCAGCAATAAATAACAGAAACACGAGCAGTCCGGAAGAGGTAAAACCCCACTCGTTCATTTAGCCGTTTCCGAATAGCAACCAATAATTATTTATGAAAAACAAAATAATGCGCTTCACGTACATTTTTGTATTTATTTGTTGTTTAATTTGACCGTCGCAAGAACAATGTGGAACGTTTTGTCCTTTAATTCTCTGCCTTACACAGATGAAACAATTTCAAATACTGAAAGTGAAGACAGAATATGAGGACAGCATGTGTATGATGAAAACGACTCCAGTTTGTGACCATTCATCGGTCCGTGACGATTCGCAGGATTCAAAGTATGTTTGGCTTTGTTGTCAAAAATGTAATTTATCTTGGCATCATGCAATAGACCGTGACAATTAATGATTAAATAAAGGGAAACGGGTAGCCAAAAAATATCCTGCCAGCCGCCGGATTGTTCCGTGCCGGAACCCGGGATTGAACCGGGGGCCTTTAGATCTTCAGTCTAACGCTCTCCCAACTGAGCTATTCCGGCTGACAATGATTTTAACCTATTATTGTGCTTTTATTGGTAGGTCGTTACATTGTCTTCCACAAAGTGATAGGCTAAATTGCAGACTGATATACCCCAGCAATAAATAACAGAAACACGAGCAGTCCGGAAGAGGTAAAACCCCACTCGTTCATTTAGCCGTTTCCGAATAGCAACCAATAATTATTTATGAAAAACAAAATAATGCGCTTCACGTACATTTTTGTATTTATTTGTTGTTTAATTTGACCGTCGCAAGAACAATGTGGAACGTTTTGTCCTTTAATTCTCTGCCTTACACAGATGAAACAATTTCAAATACTGAAAGTGAAGACAGAATATGAGGACAGCATGTGTATGATGAAAACGACTCCAGTTTGTGACCATTCATCGGTCCGTGACGATTCGCAGGATTCAAAGTATGTTTGGCTTTGTTGTCAAAAATGTAATTTATCTTGGCATCATGCAATAGACCGTGACAATTAATGATTAAATAAAGGGAAACGGGTAGCCAAAAAATATCCTGCCAGCCGCCGGATTGTTCCGTGCCGGAACCCGGGATTGAACCGGGGGCCTTTAGATCTTCAGTCTAACGCTCTCCCAACTGAGCTATTCCGGCTGACAATGAATTTAACCTATTATTGTGCTTTTATTGGTAGGTCGTTACATTGTCTTCCACAAAGTGATAGGCTAAATTGCAGACTGATATACCCCAGCAATAAATAACAGAAACACGAGCAGTCCGGAAGAGGTAAAACCCCACTCGTTCATTTAGCCGTTTCCGAATAGCAACCAATAATTATTTATGAAAAACA